>BLKR01003442.1:0-145759 GCA_011170035.1 Teleogryllus occipitalis | reverse complement strand
CATCATTTCATTCATCAATTCATCAAATCATTCTCTTAAACGTTCTTGAGATTATGGAAAAAAAAATAATAAAAACCGATGACGCCGCTTTTGAGAACATTTTGAAAATATCTCTGGGGCTTTATGTAGGAAACAAACTATCTTCGATACTTAAGTTGTAGGAAAATGCCGGAAAAAAATTGTTTTGTTGCATTTTTGGAAAAATTAAATATATGAACGAAAATCATCTCCGCCATCGTCTTATAGCGTCCATTACGCTATCCGGCAATAAAAGTTAACCAGAAAAGTTCATGCCATTTTTTTAATTTTTGAAAATGTTTCAGGGGCTTCTGGTAGAGTACCATCCAAAAATAAAATATTGATTTGAAATTCAGGAGGGCTCGACATCAGTCAGACCGCTTGCGGAATATCAACTTTAGAGAAAATTGCCTGAACAGTTTAGCCGCTAGCATTATTCACAGAGGAAACACGTTTTACCATTAATCTTTTTTTTTTTTGTATTTACTACCCACCAAATCTGGCTTCTGGCTACACAACATGTTAAAGGGATTTTATTCTATATTTATCAACTGAATTTATCCACTTTTTTGACACCAGGGCCCGGAAATTACAGTTTTTGTGTCGAAAATTAGCCGATTTCCTCCGTAGAATTACGTAACTTTTTACTTTCTCGTATACCCACATACATACGGAGTAATATACGTAGTATAGAGAAAGTTATGTAATGCTCCGCGAAAAAAAACGGCAAATTTTCGGCAGAAAAAATGTATTGCCGGGCCCTGAAAACAAAGGAGTGGATAAATCCAGTTACTAAATTAAGAGAAAAAATCTCTAACACGTGATGTAACCATAAATCCTGTTTTGTGGGTCTTTGATGCCAAAACATCAATTGAAAGCCAAACGTCAGTCTGTCTGCGTCTGTCCCTCTCTCCGTCCATCTGTGAACACTACTAGCGCCTAAACAGATCGTACGATCTTTTCCAAATTGAAGAATCCCTTGTCGATGTGATTCTAGTTGAAACTTTGAGATATTAAAAATCATTCTTTTAAATTTGAGGGTACATTACATGAAGCCGTCGGTCATTTTCAAGTGTTTCTCAAAAACGACCCCAATTTTTTTCTTTAAATTTCTTCTAAGAATAGAGTAAAATACACCTATATAGGCGACATACGTCCTATGTCCACTGTAAACTCTGAATTTTCGAAAATTGGAAAAGTGAATTTTTTCGGCGTTTTCCTACAACTCTAAAATTGAACACAGATTTTTCTTTCAAATGAAATTTGTTGTCCATAAATAATTCTTTCAATAAGGTCATATTTTTTTTTTGAAAATTACAGACGAACAGACACAAGAACAGACACATCAACAGACACACGAACATACAGGTTTTTCGCCGTCGTTCGATTTTTCTGTATCAACGACCTACAAAACATTGGTTTCTGGCAACACGAGTTAAAGGATTTTTTCTACATTTCACAACATTAGTTAACCCTTTTTACGTCACCAGGACCCGGCATTAACAGTTTCCCCATAGATTCTCAACAATAATATTCGAATGTTGTTGAAATAATGCCTTTATTATGATTTTCCTATAGATTTGTTAAGAACACAAAGTAAAGAACAGAAGATTCCTTTCTTATTGTATTTCATTTCATATTGTTAATAAATCTCTTTTTAATATTTACTGATTATTTCACCTTTGGAATTGATTGAAAACTTTTGTTGAATAGAAACAATGAAAAACCATTTTTCTTCCTTTCTGGTAACTATGTAGTAAGAAGAAAAGGTATTGTAATCATGCGCCGGGAGACGGGGATTTTTCGACAAAAACCTCTAAATTCCGATCACTGGTCACGACAAAGTAGATAAATGTTATTCTTGTATATAGTGAATTACTTCAATACGTTTGTAGACAGAATCCATGTTTTGTAAGTCCTTGTTACTAAAAAATCTATTTACGACAAAACGTCTGTCCGTCTGTAGTTAACACAAGCATCTAAACGCCGCACGTTCTTTTTTAGTCAAATCTGTGATACATGAAAGTTTAAAATCATCTTCGTGAGGGACAGAAGTTACGAGAGTTTCTGTGGCATAGCAGGTAAGCGCACTGATGAAGAAGCTTAGGCACGTAAGATCGAATCTCATCCACGGCGAATTATTTTTGCGGGTAGAAACAATTTTGCAGTTAATTGTATAGTTATAATCATTCGTATCCATTATAAATATCACATAAAGTATGTGTTTTGAGGCGCCACTATTTATTTTAGTGAGTTAATGTCTTTAAGAATCACGTATAAATATGCCCCTATTGCGATTCTGGCTTCAGAACGTCTGCAAGCGCCCGTGTTGAGCTCTAGCGTTATCGCAACTTTCATCTGTGACGTAATTCAACCTTGGCCGTAGTCGCCGAAAGATAAGACCGGGAACGACATCCACAGAGTGTTCTAAAGACGACGGATTCTGGTTGAAAATATTTCTTAGTAAAATGAGCTATGTAGTTGCGTGGGTTTTATGCGGTTGCATTATTTTTGTGAATTTGATATCTTTGACACATGTATAACATTTCTCTAATAAAAAATCTAAGTGCAATGAATATCACGTAACTATTCTTAACGTAATAAGTGTGCTTGGACAGCGTTTTGAGAAATACCGGTGATAGCTCAGTGCGGTCGAGCCAGACCTACAGACTACAGGGATCCGAGTTCAAATCCCAGTAACTCTGGAATATTTTTACCTCCACGTGTAAAGAGTTACGTAATGCCGTAGGAGGAAGTGTCGAAATTTTCAAAGAAAACACGTTTTGTAAGTAGCTAGTTCGAAAAAAGTGGATTGTTGGTATTGTTCTTTTATTTTCTATACACAAGGCTGTCAAAACGCTTGTTTTTTGAACCCGAAAATGTGATTTTCCAAAACCCCTCTTTGTGAATCCGTCTTCGTGTGAGTAATTCTAGAGCCTAAAGTAAACACGATTTTCACCAAAATGGATATTCCTTGAACGATCTGGCTAATATCACGAATCTTCGAATTTGAAACGAATCTTTTAATTTTGAAGATACTTTACACCAAACCCCATCATATTTACATAATTTTCTCAAAAAGAGCTCCAATTTTTCTGTAAATCCATTCCTCGAAGCACAAGATGTTTAAAGGTGGCGTACGTTCAATTTTGGGCGAACGATCTGAATTTTCGAAAATTGCAAACAAATGCCTATTAACATTATCGAAAACAAATACTAACGCTAGAGATTTTTGTTTCATTAAATCTCTTTTTAAAAATAGATATTAAATTAATGTAAATTAAACACTCCACTCTCTCCTAGTAATTATCCACTCTTCACTAGTAATGATTGCTGCTATTGGGTCTAACCGCTTCATTATTCTTTGGAGGGCTTCTGTTTTTTAAATTTTTTTTCCAACAGTTTTATCTCAAAAGTACTGGATGAGAACAGTTGATATCTGGAGTTGAAGGGATGGTGTTAGCTCCTATTGTAGGCCTGATTCCTTGTGATTCCAGTGAAAAATCAGTAACTGCACTGAAACAGTAGAAGCTCCCGTCAATTGATAATCATAAGTGAATCACCATGTACTGGGTAGCGAGGAGAACGAGGAAATCTATATAAATTGTCACCTGCTCTTTCTTTCTCAGATAAACACTTGGAGAGTTTATCAACATCAAATCGAAATTTTAGCGCCTTTGATGTAATATTAAACATAAAAAAATCCCTTCCAGTTGTCTGCGTGTTAATTTTTAGTGTATCAAAATAGCCCCGACACCCGTATTACATTAGTCTCTTAAGTTGTATCATATTAGCCCCACAAATTTGAGGCTTTATATATCTTGACACGATTAATATTATTGCATTATTTTGACGCAGAAAAGAATATTAATTCTTTCTTAATGATAACCTATTTTCAAAAATATCGTGTCCTAAAAAATAACGAAGTAACGTCAAAAGATTTATATCACGGCGGTAAAGTTTTTGACTGGAAAAATTAGGCATTTTAGTTTTGATTTTTTTCCTCCCAAATATTGTTACATTCTGAGTGTTTGCTATATGGTCATTATAATAGAATATATTTTCTATCATTTGTCATTTTCTTGTTAATTTTGGACATAAATAAATAACAACTCTTAAATTGTAATACATTAACCCCAATTTTCTACTGTATAATATTAGCCCCGACTGATCTTTATAACATTGCCGAAAAAATGAACGCTAGAGATTTTTGTTTAATGAAATCTCTTTTTAAAAATAGATCTTGTATTAAGATAAATTGAACACCCTGTTTTTTTTAAACTGCAAATGTTTCACTTTCTTTTCGCATCGGAAAGGAGGTAACCTGGTGGTGAGGGGGAACCGTGTCAGGTGAGTTAACTTTAGAGACCCGAGTTCGAATCCCGACGAGTGGAAAATATTTTCTGCTGCAGTAGGTCTTTTCTTTTTGTTTCTTTTTTGCAGGTCCACATAGTCCGTATTGAATATTGCATAGCAATTACGAATAATACGTGAAAATATATGCTGTAGAGGCAACACTTGTTTTGAACATAAAACACATTCTAAATAGTATGTATAGTAAAAAAACTTTATTTAAGTGAGTAAACTTAGATCATTCACTTTGATTCTCTAAATTAAAACTTGACGTAACTGAGAACAGTGTCGTCATAAGAGTTATTATGATATATATATCCTTTATTTTTAAAATCTTAGGCCCCGAAACGCGCCTCGAATTAATTATTAATATAATAGCAATAGCTATTTATATATAATATAATTTCATAATTATTTCCAAAGAACCGGAACGCCGTTCCGTCACGTACCAACAGAAATCAAGCCTTTTATATACAGGATATTCGGGGAAGAAATGTCGAATCTTTGAAAAATAGCTGTTAAGACAATTTTAAGCTTATTTTGTCTAATAAACTACACGGATATTCCAAATGGCTAAGCCGCAATAAACATTTAAAAGTTGGTTTGGATATATGTTTTCTAAGCAACTATTTGCGTTGTAGAAGCATATAAACACTTCATTAATATCTAAATTGTTTATGATTAACAAAATAAATGAATACATTTGATCGGAAAGAAAAATTAACCTAGAAATAAAAAAGCACCCAATTTTCACAGTTCGACTGCTTTTTTATTTCTCGGTTAATTTTTTTCTGAACTGATATATATTAATTTATATTGTTAATAATAAACATGTTACATGTTTCTGGTCTGTTTACATGATTCTAGAATGCAAAGTTTTGCGTAGAAATCATATTTTCAAACCAACATTTGCGTGTTTATTCCAGCTCAGCCATTCAAAATATTTATGTTGTTTATTAGACAAAGTATGATTAAAATTGTTTAAACAGCCTTTTTCAAACTCTAGACGTTTCCTTCCCCGATACTCTGTATATCCATGCTTCTTTAAAACCAAAAACAATAATTTGCGTACTGCAAACTAATTAATTAAACCCATGGCAGTAGAACTGTTAACATAAGTACTGTCACATATCTTTCGCAGGATAAGGAGTAAAATTTAAAGAAAAATTATAGTTCACATGAATTTTGACAAGTTGCGTCTTACTTTCTATGATATTCAAATGGTAACATTATATTACAATATTCAATTGGTTAACAATTTCGGCTAAAGAGTCTTGTTTGATAATTCTCCAATTTCGTATTGTAATAAGATATCTTATGATACTCATGTCGTAAATAACTATTTGACAACTATTATGTTTAGTGTATGTGTCTAGCAGGTTTGTATTATTCTGAGAAACTGGATCATACGAATCACGTTTACTACGTTATTCACACAGGAGCACATGAACCTCAAAAAAGTATTTAATAATATAATCCTTGCTGATGAATCAACGTTTTATTGATGATTTTAATTTTGAAAATTTTCATTAGTTTGGATGTTTAAATATAAGTATCACATGTAATTACATGTCTGTTAAACACGATAGCATTATATGAAGCAAGAAACATTGTTTTTCATTTGATCATTCAACTTCATCAATCACTCACAATTACTTTAATTTTCTCTGCTTATCAGTATTTTAATCTCAGATCTTTGATGAAGACATGAATCAAATAACATCGTAGATATTTGAGTGTTTTAAAAATAATAAAGTGAATAAATGCTTATATTTATTGAATTGGTTTTATAATAACCTGTAAAAACATGGGTTTTCTGTTGGTTTTGGGGATGTTGAAATCATTCAAATAGTAAAGGCAATGTTAAGCTGATGACCTTTAACATTGTTTATTTGATATTTTTCTTAGGGATAGTTTATAATGGTTAAACGTTTTCAAAGAGTGCACATTAGATACCACGAATGGCCCGTTTCCGTTTAATAAACCGCTACGTTCTCCCTGTACAAACGGTCGTGCAAAATTCAAGGTTTTGATAGATTCGTAGAATGGCGGCCAACAAACCACCTTCGAACTCTGACGATACTGAAATGTAGTCTGTGTTGGGAAGGTCATATCCCTTGACCACCAAGTTCGTTCTATGTATTTTCACTGGGAAATGCTAGAGCATTGATATTTACTAAACTGTAAACAAAAGCTAAATCTCCTTGAATTGTTATAACATCTGTTTTGCTTTCTTTTAGTAATATCAACTCGTTTTACCAAATACGTGGGTTTGTTATATTTTTACACGCTACAATAATTTAATTTTACAAGTATTTATTTTCAAGCATTTAGGAATTCATGAAATTTCATTGAAACGTTCGCCAATCTAAAAACCTTTCAAATGTATATTAAATATATTAATGTTGTTTAAAAATATGTATTAACAATGCGTAAATTTAGCACATAAAGCTCTGATTTGAATATTATACAATGAAATCATCAAATTAAGAGTTTTAGAAAGGAATGATAAATTGAATTGAAAATATTAACTTGAAGTTTATATACGTTTATTTAGAAATTTCTATACTTGTGTAAATATTGTGATGTGTGATTCTACTCATGTGATCTTTCAAAACACAAAATTGAATATTTCTGTATTTGAAAACCTTAACACTACATTCATCCAATCCACTGCAGTTTATAGCAAACAGCTAAGCAATATGTTTCCCTATTTTTAATGGTAATGGTTAAACAAGAGGAACAAATAGTTTCTGACTCTCGGTGTTAACAGGGGACTTAAAAAAATTAATAATACAGTTATTCGGTTGCTCAACATCCCTTTGATAGAAAAACAGAAACAATTGTTTGGGCGTAATGCACCTTGAAAAAAATTTTTTTCTAATCAATTTCTTTCATATTTGATAAATATATCGACTTGCAAATTGTAGGACTTAAAAGAGAATATAAAAAACCAAAGAAAAGTTATGCTCATACTCACCGTAAAAATACGAATTTAGCATAATTAAATTGGCCACAGAATTTGTTTACAAGCAAGTGCATTTTAAGCGTATTAGGTATGCAAAAGCGCGGCATTGGAGAACTGTTTTTTTCAGTATGCCCATTCTGCTAGCGCGAATGAATTAAGCGCAATCAAATGGGGTCTACTAAGATGTTAAATTCTTATAAACAATTACATATATCTCGAGAACGAGATATAATAGCACCGAACGGATTCCGGAATTTTGCATCACATTTAAACGCCATTCAGATTAGACAATAAAAAAATTTGCAACAATTGCAAATTTATAAACAATTTCCAAATTTTGCAAATCTAAAGTGGGGAGAGTCTCCCGATGTCCCAGAACCAAAAACAGCGAATTAACAATTTTGCAACAATTTATAATTTTATAAACAAATTGGAAATATGCGTTAGAACGGCCGGGAAGGCTCCGCAAATTGTGCCTGAAATGAATATCTCAAAATAGCAGTTTGTCAGGAGTTACAAATCGATTACTAAAAGTTAGAATAATTGTTGCTAAAATGATAAATATTTACTGGTCTATAGAAAATCATTCTGGACGGAAAACCCGGCTTAGAAATATTTTTTTCGTCGTGGCGTACGCGCAAGCAAACTATCTCCTTCGGCAGGGAAATATGACGATATTTCCGTCTCGTACGTAAACGAACTAGCCCCCTCCCCCTGAGACAGTGTTCTTTCTGCCCCTTGGGATGTTGCACCAATCACAGACAAGTGTGGTTCTACCTGCTAGCTATTGGTCAACGCGTCCCTCCCCCTGCCCTCCCCCAGGCCGAGGGGTGTCCAAGTTTGTCGGCGCGGTGTGGAAGATAGAATTTTGAACGACATTTTTTCTGAGGGAGAGGGTACGTATACAAGAAAGTAAAAATGATATTTCATTAAAATCTGTCCCCTATTTATAATACATTCGTGGAACTGTGTTCAACATGCTCTTAATAATTCACTTCACCACAATAAGAGGCTCAGTTTTATTTATTTATTTATTTATTTATATATATATATATAATTATTTATTTATTTATTTATTTGGTCCAAAACAGTCAAAAACTGTATGTGACAGTTAAACCCATACTGCAGTTAAGTGGATCATTTTTTCAACTACGTTTCTGCATCCCACGAAATTTGCTAAAACTTGAAAATTAATAATTTGTATTACTGTTTTTTATATTAACTTCATATTATTATGTAATAAGTTTAGCTAACTAAGATAAACAAACGCAAAAAAAAAATAAAAAGCATATCTGACCCAGTTAACCAAACTGTCCTAGTTATTTTAGTATTATTATTTGGTCAAATATAAATATTTGGCTATTTTTGTTTTTGGTTTATTACTACATAGGAGGGGCTCTAATCTGTTGATTGACTAGGGGCCTTTGATCTTGAAGTCCGGTCTTGAGTTTACAAGGACTTTTTACACACACTTTTTACACTGTGAGTTTTTTCTTTCAAAATATTAAAAAATGAAAAATCATTGTATTACTCTCTTCCAAGCTCTATTCATTTCAGGTAAAAAACCATAAACGTCTATTTAAAAAATGAAGGATGATTGAATTTATCCAAAAATTGTTTATTTTTGGATAAATTCAATCATCCTTTTTTTAAATAGATAGTTACTAACAATATTTCTGGGCACTTTTCTTGTCCTATGCTTCAGTGTTGTTGGGCGAAAACTGCATTTCGATATCGTACACATTTTAAAGTTGTGAGGGTAGTCCATAGTTTGTGAGGCACCTGCTATTTATATTATTTCAGTTATTGTTTTAAAAACAGCTCTGAAATATAGATTTGAAACGTATACCAACTCGGAAATATTATACATAATTCATAACTTCACTCTCCCATTGCAGTACCGTATTTACAATATAGGAAGTGTGGAGTATGGAACTTGTCAATGTTATGCTAATTTTTGTCAGGGACGTAGTAGCTCACTGTCTTAGTGGTGTCGCGGGTTATGTCGTGAGCTCGTAGTTTTACTCAATAATAATTAGAACGTTCAGGTCTGTTTACACTATATTGTTTACATTCACATTGCAGTGGATTCTTTATTCTTGATTATTTATGTAGCCCTAATCAGGGCCGTTTTCTCTCTTCAATAAGAGGTCCAAAAGTCATAGTTTTCTATTACGGCTTGTAATCTGCGCGAACTGAAGCCACCAACGTAGCAGGATAGTTGGGACAATGGTCTACCTCCTCCCACGCATCAATCACCACATCCCAGAGAGCATCTTCCGTGGAAGGGGGTGGATCTGGCCAATTTTCTGCCATGACACGTTTCGTCTCGGCCCACATATTTTCAATTGGGTTCATGTCAGCTCCACGAGGAGGCCAGCCCAGAACCGGTACTTCCTCCTGCTGTGCAAGCCATTGCTGAACCAATTTACTTTTGTGAGCCGACAAGTTGTCAAGCTGAAAATTCACTTCTTCATCCGGATACGTTTGTCACATCGACGGAACCATAATATCTCGCAAGATGTGCAGATATTGGGTGCCGTGGAGGTGACCTATCCTGTGGAGAATTCCAAACCTTTCCCCTGTTCTCGCAAAAGTGCCGGCGCCGCGAAGGCAACCTTCCCCAAATGCGACAATTGCAACGGTTACTAACAGGAAATCTCGTACGTTTAGTTGAAAATTACATGCCTGAAAGTATAATTTTATACTCAATATACTACCAAAACATTAACGTATGTTACATCAATGCATATGATTATTTATCGCTAGTAAAAAAAATACATGGTTCCATTTAAAAAATCAAAGATAATTAAATTTCTCGAAAACTAAAAATATTTCGAATATCTCTAACGCACATTACTTCCCCCATGATTCCGTATTGTTAAGCGAAAATTGCATTTTGATATCGGAAACCGTTTAGAAGTTTTGAGGTGGCCCATAGTTGGTGGGACTCTGTATAATTCTATTCATAGAAAATTTTGCAACAATTAACCATTTTATAAGCAATTGCGAAATGTGCGCTATTCCTGCCGGGGAGTGTCCCCAAATTGTCCCTAATTTGATGATAGCAAAATAAAAATTTTGACATGAGATGCACATTAATTGCTTAATATCGAGTTCAATTGTTACTTTAATGATAAATATACAGTTGGTCTTTGAATTTTACTTTCTTTTATTGAAATGTTTCCCTAGTAGTCCAAACGATTCGAGAAAGACAGTATTTTGCATTTTTTCAAATTTAATAAACATATGAACAACTGGAAATATGCAATTATAATCGTTTTTCTTATCGCAAAATTCTGTAGTAAACTGGTCATTTGATAAAGTTTATAAATTGTGTTTGGACAAGAATATTGGAATTTAAATGTGTATAAGAACGTAATTGTTCTAAAATTAGTGTTATTTTATCTGCTATCAATGTAATTTCTTCAAAAAGAATTGTGTTAACAGTGGTTAAGTGCTATGTGTTCATATATATATATATATATATATATATATATATATATATATATATATATATATATATATATATATATATATATTTCAATGAATTTACTTTCATGTTCCTAAGAGTGTTTCTTCCATGTATTTTTTTATTTGAAAATACTTCCACATGTGGACTAGCGGCGCCCGCCATTTTTTACGAATTTTGTAGTAATTTTGTTAGGGAACTCCCCCCCGCGTTGAGATTGGCTACGATGGTTTGTGAGGCTCCGCCTGCGACGTTTCGTCATGACAAGGGCTGCCCAAGCCGTGCAAAAACTGAACTTAGCCGCAGACGGCCCCCATCAATTTATGTTTCCAGGGCTGTACTACACTAGCTACAGTGATATATATGTCTTTTTCCAGTTCGATAAATCTGATTTAAGCCGTTATTAATTGAATTGGTACTAACTCTTTGTAAGTTCTGAACTTTTCAATTAACTCTTACTTTCTGTTACTTTTTTAGGACTATAATTTGGCGGTCTAAGGCCAGCTGAGGCCCGACGCTGATAAGCAGCGAGCGGTTTTTGATGACCTAAAGCATCACCAAAAATGATTAATAAAACGCTCTTAAAATGTTTTTAAAAGGCCCTAAAAGCGAAGAAAAATGACATAAAAAATTTGATGAAAACCAGTTCACATGAACAACTCAAGCCGCTGGATACGTTTCTGACGTAATCGATACTGCTTCCTTTCGTTCAAGTGATCTCAGTTTGCCAACCTTTGGTTTGGACTGGACCAGAAAATCTGTCTTTAGTTATTGCGGATTCTGCCGAATCACAATGGTGCTGATAGGCGTCTCAGGAACCTTAGGTTACATATAACGACTGACATTACAATTTCTGAACGAAGAAATCGAATAGGCAGAAATTCTGCGGAGAACTCAGGAATTCTGCGGAGAACATTTTTTGCATCTCATACATAATGTTTGAAGCAAGTGCCATTAAAATTATAATAAAATCGATGAAAACAGCAAAAATGCTTTTAAATTGCGGAAAAGGCAAAAATGAGGTATTAGTCGAAGTCGAAGAAAAATGCAAAAAAGGTCATATAAAAATGGAACATTTCGTTTTGTAATATAAAATTAATGTCGATACTAAAAGGCATTGTTCTAAAGTGAAAAGAAAAAATGACATTTCATTAAAATCCGCCTCCTACAACAGTAGGAGGCGGATTTTAATGAAATGTCATTTTTTACGTATGACCGAGCGGGTCCACCGATAACTGGCATCCCCCGGTAGGTGGGGTGAAAAGGTCTGAAAAGGTTGACTCCCTTGGTAGATAGTGCCCTCTCCGTAGACGGCTGTAGAGCTCAGGTCCGGTACCCTTCGCACCGACACTGATTCTTTGTTCATTCTTGAGTGTTGGAGATGGCGTTAAGCTTCGTTGGATTGCGGCTGCGTGCAGATCTGAAATAATTACTGGAACACGGTCTTCTTTATAAAGCGGTTGCAACATTCTGGCACGCCACTTGCGATTTCGGGGCGGCGAAGCAAGTTTCGCGTTCTCGCTGCAGCATGTGCATTTCGTTTGGAGGCCGCAGCCGTCGTGGTTACGACACGAGCGCGGCGCAGCCCCGATTCGCAGTTGCGTCGGCGACAGCGCCAGGCGCCCTGTCCTAGAAGGCGCGGCGGAGGCCTCCCTTCCACCAGCAAGCGCACCAACACTTTCGTTTGACACCGAAGGTCTATTTTGGCCCCTTACTATCGTTTCTGTTGACTATTTGTTGAATATACCCTAGTTTCTTTAGTTTTTTTAATGTATTTGATTTTAATTTTGTGTTACGAGAGTTGAGAAAATGTGTTGATAGCTATACAATAGGCAAAATTACCTGTAGAACTTTCTTATTAACCAATTAACCAATAAAAACCATAAAATTATAAAAAAAGTTCATATTTGACTCCATCGGGAACGAACCCGGGAGCCTCATTTGACTGGACTGTTGCTCTGACTGTGAGCTGCAAAATCCAAATCTCAAGCGCGTCGCTAGTTACTGGCCTCATACAACACGGATTGGTTTATATTGTAATTATACACATGGGTAAAGGGGCTGATACCACCAATGAAATGAGAAAACTGTAGACATTCCTAGGTACTTCAGACAAACCCATTTGATTCTGTGATTATCTAAAATAGGTGTCCCATTTCATTCGTATATTATATCTTGCATTTATTTGTAAAATTAATAATAGATTCAGTGTTATTTGTTTGTGTACACTTTGCAATTACATGTTAATCCCAGATTGTCCTTCTTTCTGCATCAACTTAATCTTCGTTCTGCCCGAAAAAAATTGTCAAAATGCACTTGTGCTGCTTAAAGTCTCTTGTCTCTTAAGAACGTGTGAACCATTTGAACTTTGCATTGACAATAATGGAAGCGTAATTGAATTCATTTTGAAGTAGATACATTTTTGAGTAATCTGAATAATTATAAACTTTCGAAACATTGCGAGAAGAATCAATTAGCAAACTTGCATATGCTTTACTTTTCCATTTCAGGCTATTTAAGTTCACAACATGCCCTAATGTAACGATCTAATACATGCATTAGTTTTGAAGTAATTGTCTGTGCAATTTGTAAATAGTAGGTACATATATAAACTAGCAAGAGAGCTAGAGAAATGAAGTATGGTAAAAAGGTGTGTATATATAAGGAATTTCTTATGATCCGGGATTCAATAATGGTCATTGTTGTGGATGTAAAAAATATACGTGGTATTAGAATGACTAGTGCAAAGAAGGAAACTCTCCTGGAAGTGAAGTGATTTAGGTTGCCTACTCCAAGAGAAAATACACAACATTAATTAACACAGTTGTGATATTGATCTTTCTTTAGAGTATTCAGAAAGAAGATTCAAATGTGTGTCTCCAAGTGCATGTTCTTACGCGTGAGTTCCCCTATTGTTACATTGCCAATGTTATTGGGAATGTCAATCTCTCTTCCTGCAAAAACTATCCTCTTTGAAACCCTTGCTCTCTATCTCCAAACGCTTCTAGATTCTGAAACATACTCTACGTACTATAAGTAGTACTATACTAAAGTAGTAGTACTATACTAAAGTAGTCTCCATTTTTCGAAATAGAATTTCCCACCTTGTCTAAAACGGTTAGCCTTTTCTATCGGGAGAAAATGGGCAGCTTGGTTGATGCGAGGCGCAGGCGGAGCCCGTTCGCGTCCCGCGCCCTCGGGGCCCAGCGTCGAGTGCAGCGCCGACGCCGCCGGCGTTCGTTTCCGCCTCAATATGCGCCTCGCTACGCGCCAGGCCCAGAAATAGCTGCGCCCCTCCGCCAGCCCCTCGCGCCATCTCTCGCACTGCGTCCTTCTCCAAGTTCCGGACGCGCATTCCACCGGGAAAGTGCTCCTTCTGATGCACATAATAGTTTAAACAAGCTTCCCTTTTGGCCTGGTCCTGTTCTGCAACACACTTTAGATCCCCAGGTAGTTCTTTAGCTCTTTTTGAATGTTGTAGATTTTCTGGTGAACAGGAAATTGAATATTTAAATTCAGTTGGAAATTTTGTGTTTTTATGTTTAGGGAAAGGAATAGTGGACGGAAAAAATGGAATGATTTCAAATCAATATTCTTTTAACATATTATTTTTAATTTTATTTGAATTGTGAATGTTATTAGCGTTTATATTTTCTCGTACACGAAATATTGAAAGTATTGAAAATGAAGTATTGGAAAGAATCTAACATAAAACCATCGATTGGTACAATTTGAGGATATCAGACACAAAAAAAGATTTTACGAAAAGTACTTACTCGTGAGTCCGTCCGTTTTTCTGTAAGCTTTGTTTATGCGATGCGAACGAAAAGTGACCATATAAAAGAGGGAACAGTCTTTCTAGCAGACATTTTTCCACAAATATTACGTGAAGCATTCCTCCGCACACAGCGTGTAAGAATTAGAAGGCTGAAGCACAAACGCAGATCTTCTGCCTGTTTGAAGTCCCAGTGCCACGCCCAGTGATCGGGCAAGCACGTGGGCCGGCGCCGGGGCCGCGGCGGGTGACAGCGGCGCGGGGGAGCGGAATGGGGCGGGGCGGGGAGGACCGGGGCGGGGCATGGCGGGGGCGGGTGACAGCGATGCAGCGGCGCGGGGGGAGCGGAATGGGGCGGGGCGGAGGACCGGGGCGAGGCATGACGGGGCGGGTGACAGCGGCGCGGGGGATGGAATGGGGCGGGGCGGGGAGGACCGGGGCGAGGCATGGCGGGGCGGGTGACAGCGGCGCGGGGGAGCGGAATGGGGCGGGCGGGGAGGACCGGGGCGAGGCATGGCGGGGCGGGTGGACAGCGGCGCGGGGGAGCGGAATGGGGCGGGGCGGGGATGACCGGGGCGAGGTACGACGGGGGCGGTGACAGCGGCGCGGGGGAGCGGAACGGGCGGGGCGGAGACCGGGGCGAGGCATGGCGGGGGCGGGTGACAGCGGCGCGGGATGGAATGGGCGGGGTGGAGGACCGGGGCGAGGCATGACGGGGCGGGTGACAGCGGCGGGGGAGCGGAATGGGCGGGCGGGGGAGGACCGGGGCGAGGCATGGCGGGGGCGGGGTGACAGCGGCGCGGGGGGAGCGGAATGGGGCGGGCGGAGGACCGGGGCGAGGCATGACGGGGGCGGGTGACAGCGGCGCGTGGGGAGCGGAATGGGGCGGGGCGGAGGACCGGGGCGAGGCATGGCGGGGCGGGTGACAGCGGCGCGGGGGAAAGCGAATGGGGCGGGGCGGAGGACCGGGGCGAGGCATGGCGGGGGGGCGGGTGACAGCGGCGCGGGGAGCGGAATGGGGCGGGCGGGGAGGACCGGGGCGAGGCGGCGGGGGCGGGTCACAGCGGCGCGGGGGAGCGGAATGGGGCGGGGCGGGGAGGACCGGGCGAGGCGCATGACGGGGGCGGTGGACAGCGGCGCGGGGGAGCGGAATGGGCGGGGCGGGGAGGACCGGGGCGAGGCATGGCGGGGGACGGTGACAGCGGCGCGGGGAGCGGAATGGGCGGGGCGGAGGACCGGGGCGAGGCATGACGGGGGGGGGCGGGGCAGGACAGCGGCGCGGGGAGCGGAATGGGGCGGGGCGGGGAGGACCGGGGCGAGGCATGGCGGGGCGGGTGACAGCGGCGCGGGGGAGCCGGAATGGGGCGAGGCGGGGAGGACCGGGGCGAGGCATGACGGGGGCGGGTGACAGCGGCGCGGGGAGCGGAATGGGGCGGGGGCGGAGGACCGGGCGAGGCATGGCGGGGGCGGGTGACAGCGCGGCGCGGGGAGCGGAATGGGGCGAGGCGGGGAGGACCGGGGCGAGGCATGACGGGGCGGTGACAGCGGCGCGGGGGAGCGGAATGGGGCGGGGAGGACCGGGGCGAGGCATGGCGCGGTGACAGCGGCGCGGGGGAGCGGAATGGGGCGGGGCGGGGAGGACCGGGGCGAGGCATGACGGGGGCGTGGGTGACAGCGGCGCGGGGGAGCGGAATGGGCGGGGCGGGGAGGACCGGGCGAGGCATGGCGGGGGCGGGTGACAGCGGCGCGGGGAGCGGATCAAGGGCGGGAGGACCGGGGCGAGGTATGGCGGGGGCGGGTGACAGCGGCGCGGGGAGCGGAATGGGGCGGGGGCGGGGGGAGGACTGGGCGAGGCATGACGGGGCGGGTGACAGCGGCGCGGGGGAGCGGAATGGGCGCGGAGGACCGGGGCGAGGTACGGTAGCGGGTGACAGCGGCGCGGGGGAGGATCGGGCGGGCGGAAGCCCGGGGCGAGGCATGACGGGGGCGGGTGACAGCGGCGCGGGGGAGCGGAATGGGCGGCGGGAGGACCGGGGCGTGAGTGCATGGCGGGGGGCGGGTGACAGCGGCGCTGGGGGAGCGGAATGGGGGCGGGGCGGGGAGGACCGGGCGAGGCATGACGGGGGCGGGTGACAGCCGGGCGCGGGGAGCGAATGGGGCGGGGCGGGGAGGACTGGGCGAGGCATGGCGGGGGCGGGTGACAGCGGCGCGTGTGAGCGGAATGGGGCGGGGCGGGGAGGACCGGGGCGAGGCATGATGGGGCGGGGTGACTGCGGCGCGGGGAGCCGGAATGGGGCGGGCGGAGGATCGGGGCGAGGCACGATTAGGCGGTGACAGCGGCGCGGGGGAGCGGAATGGGCGGGGCGGGGAGGACCGGGGCGAGGCATGGCGGGGCGGTGACAGCGGCGCGGGGAGCGGAATGGGGCGGGCGGGGAGGATCCGGGGCGAGGCATGACGGGGGGCGGGTGATGCTGGGCGCGGGGAGCGGAATGGGGCGGGGCGGGAGGACCGGGGCGAGGTGATGGCGGGGGCGGGTGACAGCGGCGCGGGGGAGCGGAATGGGCGGGGCGGGAGGATCAGGCGAGTGCATGACGGGGGCGGGTGACAGCGCGGAGCGAATGGCGGCGGGAGGACCGGGGCGAGGCATGACGGGGGCGGGTGACGAAGCGGCGCGAGCGGAAGGGCGGGGCGGGAGGACCGGGCGAGGCATGGCGGGGCGGGGTGACAGCGGCGCGGGGGAGCGGAATGGGGCGGGGCGGGGAGGACCGGGGCGAGGCATGACGGGGGCGGTGACAGCGTGCGGCGCGGAGGAGCGGAATGGGGCGGGGCGGGGAGCACCGGGCGCGTGGCGCGGGGAGCGGGTGAGCGGCGCGGGGGGAGCGGAATGGGGTGGGGCGAGGACCGGGGCGTGGCATGGCGGGGTGGACAGCGGCGCGGCGGAGCGAATGGGGCGGGGCGGGAGGACCGGGGCGAGGCCGGCGGGGCGGGCGATAAAGCGGCGCGGGGAGCGGAATGGGCGGGGCGGGGAGGACCGGGGCGAGGCATGGCGGGGGCGGGTGACAGCGGCGCGGGGAGCGGAATGGGGCGGGGCGGGGAGGACCGGGGCGAGGCATGGCGGGGGCGGAGACAGCGGCGCGGGGGAGCAGAATGGGGTGGGGCGGGTGACGAGGGGGCGGGGAGGAACGGGGCGTGGCATGGCGGGGGGGTGGAGCGAGGGGTGACAACGTCGGGCGCGTGGGAGCGGCCGTGCGCGGCGCGGAGGGGTGGTGGCGGGGGCGGGGCGGGGCGGGGCGAGTAGTGACAGGCGATTTTCCTCGCCTTGCCGTTCGAGGGAAAGCTCTCGAATCTGGCTCGGCTCCTGGGCGAAGGAAGGTGTCGCGACTATTTTTAGATCGCCATTTCAGATGAATCTTCATTCACTTTGAACCTCGGCCGGAACAAGATTTACGCAATCCCAGCGTGTTTGGAGAAGTGCCTTTCCGTGGGTGCAAGTTGGTTGCGTCAAAGACGTTGGAACTAGAATCATGCGCGGCCAGTGCATGTCATCGTTTATCACTCCTTCTTTCTGTCTCTTTTTCGAGAACGAAAGTGTTGTAACATTAGACAACGCTAATTCTTCTTACTTTTTGTGGATTGTTTAAGTTTGTTTTGTTTGTGACACAATAATTGTATCGTTGAGTGTGTATTAACAGTTATTGTTAATAACAATTTGAAAGGGCCCTCGATAATTCAAATTAGGATCAACTAGCTACCCATGCGAGAACTCTCGCATGTTAAACCCCTCCTCTTCCCTATTTTTCCATTTTCATATTAAGCCTGTAATTTATCTACATATCTTTTTCTTCAACACCGTCACTTGACCCCTGTCGCAAGACTCCGTCTCTTGTTCTACATGTCTCCTTGATAACAATACAAATTATTCGTATTTATCGTTGTTACCGAGCAGAGACGCACACCCGTGTAATAGTGTAGAAAATCACGTAATTAGTTTGATTATTCTTTGAACATACAGTTGCAGATACTGCAGGCTCTGAACAGGTGGGGTAGAATCGAGAAGCGTCGAACCAGCAAAAATATAATGGAATGTTCAAGAAGATCTCATCATATATAATATGATGTGAGAAACGTTTCTTTGAGGCCTTCAGCTTCAAAATTTCTGTTTTGCCAATTAATATGTGGAAAGTAATATCAATAAATGTTACGAATGTTGTATTTGCCCCTGATTGTTTGGCAACTCTACTTACACTAATGATCCGCTGGTCACATTTTGACAGAAAGAGATTACGTGTACGTTTCAAACACTACTGCATGACAAACTACCTAACAATCAGGGAGTGAATGTCCCATGTGTAACCTTACTATATTAAATTCCCTACCTCACGATCATTGGCAAAAAATGAACTTTCTTTGGCTACTTTACATGCCGTACAACTTTGTAAGATTTATTCTGAGACACCTGTACGTCCTATGACTTTGCCATCTGCAGCATCCGTTTTCCTATGGAATCATCACTTATCCCCCTTTACATTAAAACACGTACGGCTAGCTCAGGGGAGTACTCTTAAATTTTTTCAGACCCCAAACTTTTTACCTTGTATCATACCAGCGAGCGAAATTTTGAAATGTAATGAAACATCCTCCCAAAGACCAGCATCGGAACAGGTCCCGGTTCGAGCCGGTTGCAGGCATCCTAGAGCTTGCTTGTCGATTAGAATTCTTACACGTTAGGTCAAGAGGGTTGATTCAAGTTCTATCTCTACAGAAATGATTCGTGGAAATAGCTTAAGTATTAACACATCAAAAAGTATCCAAAGTTCAATAGCTTTCGAAATTATATTATGCAGCACAATGGACGTGGAATTTTTCCATTTCCAAATACCACAATAGGTCACGGCGCTTTTGGCGTGCCCTTATCGACATATGAGCGAATCGATTTTTATTTTAAAGTTCCATGATACGATATTTGAATCAATTTAAAATTTGGATAAAACTGAAGTTTCTAGTCAGGTCTTAAAATAACAACATTAATACTTCACCACTACTTACTTGGACTCGAGATCTGGGTAAACAAGAAAGACAGCTTTACTTTCATTAAGAATAGACCCAGTTCATTCAACCCGGAACTAGTCTGAGATTTTAAACCCTTGGATAAATTACCATTGCATTTATAACACGTTCTCTAAACGAACTGTTGGCAGCACACTATGAGTTTGAATTCCGCCATGCTTTTGCAGTCACGTTTGATTTCATTTCAGAACTTACGAAAAACCTATTTTTTCGTATCGAATTGATTACTGTGGACCTAGAATCATGAAAAATAGCAACCATGTGCTCCTGATTTATTTGTTTCCTGTTGTTGTGAAAATATTAATGGAGTGCAAATGGAACGTTTTTTCCAGTTCTTCTCGGAACTTGGCAAGTATATTCTGTCTGGTAATTTAGTACCAAAAATCTACTTTGGCAAGTCACCGCAAAATTCCGAAGTAGTTAACATATCTGTTGGAATCCTTAAAATAAACACCGCATACCCAAAAACATTTTTAACATCTTCAAAACTGCTTACGATAATACTCGCACAATCAAACATTCGGTATACGCCTATTGTTTAAATAGTCAATACTTGGTCCTAAACACATTTATCACAAATTCAAAATTCCATAGATTTATTATAGAGTATGTATAATTGTGTACTATACAAATAGAGTTGTCTTCATTAAGCAGACTTTCTTATTAATGCATGTAAAATAAAAAACATCTTATACACTGGTGTATACGCGGACGCCAGGTTCTAAGCACAGATGCAAACGGTTTGGGCCGGCATGTTGCGACCTTCCTCAGAGCGAAACATAAGACAGCCAAGTAGATTCTGACTCCTGCCGCGGAAGCCTGCGTTTTCACTCCTCTACGATGGTTACTTCTTAATATAATTAAATGCAATTGTAGGAAACGTACATTATTTGTTATTTGTCATATAAACGCGCATCCAAAGAAAGATTTGCATTTCCCTCGCGAGTAAACGCAAAATCTATGGAATCTGGTAAAAATGGACTATTCAAATCTTTAGAGCAGTTCTTAAAGATTCTACAACAATACTTGTAATAAGTGGGTCTTGTCAGACAATTAATGTTTATATTTATTTCATTAAAATATTTTAACTCGAAAAATTGAATTATTTTAGTTAACTTATAGTGTGTCGGTGATACACAACTCACAATGAACAGATATATCATCGAGAAAGTCTAAACGCGAAAAGGTAAAGAGTTGGTTTTCTCTAATAGCAGTTAATACTCAGATAGTCATGCGCATCCATGGACTATATTCGACACTGCATTCAAATTTCCCTAAAATTGCATATTAAGAATTAATTTACGTACATTTTTCCTTTGTTAAATGATGGAATGATGCACTATTAAAATGAGATTTCTATTAGGGTGCTTGTGTTTTGAATGAATTGACAATGTTATTGTATTGCAGGTGGCGATGAACCCAAAGAACACTGTCTTCGACGCTAAACGATTGATAGGACGACGCTTCGACGATTCCAAGATTCAAGATGACATGAAGCACTGGCCTTTTACCGTCGTTAACGATGGCGGCAAGCCCAAGATCCAGGTGAATTTCGATTTTTCCTTCCTTCTTACCATACGATGATAAATCAGTAGTCTATGAGCAGTAGTCAACACTAAAGTTCTTTCCTGTTCACACTACTTTTTTCTGAATTTTGAATTCCCAACCCCCATTGCATTCTTTCTTAAGAGACAATTTTTTAAATCCTCCCTATTTACTGTGACTTTTCCACTCGTGAAATTAAAACCAATAGTGTTTAAATATACACACAAAATGCCCAAATCAGAGCGGTGTTTCTCAAAAAGTTTATCGCTTTTTTATATCCGATTTTTCGTACCGCTTCTCCGTACTGGCCAATCATAACTGTGACTCATCTATCTTAGAAGGCGGTGTACATCGATCGCTATGTCGATGTCCAACAAACTAGCCGTATGTACTAATAAACTAAGCGTATGTAGTATAACATAACCTCTTTGATTTCAACATAGCTTTCAGTTATTTTCGATATTTGGTGCATTTTAGAACTCTTTTGGACATAATTTCACTCGTGGAATTGTTCTATTAAGTACTACTGGTGCTTTGGAAATCCCCAGATAAATCCCTTCCTCAGTTTCCAAAGCACCCGCGGTGTCGCCTAGGAGGACGTTCCTTGAAGTGCAAGTGCGGGTACCGCAGGTGGAGTACAAGAGCGAGGTGAAGCGCTTCGCGCCGGAGGAGGTGAGCTCCATGGTGCTGACCAAGATGCGCGAGATCGCCGAGACGTACCTGGGCGGCAAGGTGACGGACGCCGTCATCACGGTGCCGGCCTACTTCAACGACTCGCAGCGCCAGGCCACCAAGGACGCGGGCGCCATCGCGGGGCTCAACGTGCTGCGCATCATCAACGAGCCGACGGCCGCCGCGCTGGCCTACGGGCTGGACAAGAACCTCAAGGGCGAGAAGAACGTGCTCATCTTCGACCTGGGCGGCGGCACCTTCGACGTCTCCATCCTCTCCATCGACGAGGGCTCGCTCTTCGAGGTTCGCCCACTTCTCCCTCTCACCTAAAAATGTATTCTTCCTCATCGTATTTTTAATATTAATTAACGGCAATTAATTGTAATTAAAATAATATTTAATAACAATAAATACACAAATAATTATATATATATATATATATATATATATATATACAAAAATTCTTATGTAAACATCTCTTTTCCGGATGAACTCAGTCTCAGCAAATCAGGTGTTATTTTGAAGCTGGAAGCTAAACGTAACGGATGACGGCACGATCAACTTACATTTTTATAAGCTGTAAAACATTAATGATATTAATTTTTTAAATGACTACAAGCACAACCTGACATACATATAATTAACCAGCTCTGGAAACGTACAAATTAAAGTCGCCGCGCTTGTGTTGTGAACAGCGTTAGATTGTGTAGTTCAATGAGGTTAGAAGTCGCATTTGCGTTTTTCGACGTGTGTTTCCACTATGCTTCTAAATTGGTAAGTGATTTTCAGGGTGAATGAAATTGTGGTAGCTACGGCGGAGGAGGGGGTGGGAGGACGGTCCGGCGAGGAAGCACAGGGCGAGGGCAAGGGAAGGGAGCGGGGAGGGTTCGGCGTAAGGCAGGGTAGGTCAGGGCGGGGATGCACTGTGAACAGAATCCATGCCTTTTTCTGACTCAATAGACGAATATCATTAATAAATGTCCCGATAAGTAAAACTGAAGTCGTATTTAACATAAAATTTTTGGAGCACATATTATTCTGCAATTTTCAAAATTTTCTCAAATAACTCTTGAATGAAATGCAGCATTTATAGCTGCGTCGTTTAAAAGTGCGTGTAGTTTAAAAAATCGATCCAAGAAAATGTCTCATAGCCATTAACTCAAAAATTATGTATGTGTATGTATTTGGCACTTTGGGTCGACTGTCCGTCTTTGCCGGCTAGCTAACCGTCCTCCAAACCTGGGTTTAGTTAAAGCGCTTGGGGAGTGAGAGAGGCATGTGGCGAACACGTGTTCCCTTCACCGTAACTAGCAAACCCGCCTGACAGAGCTTTTCTTCGTCACATAGCTATAGAAACTGAGAAGATTTTAAAGGAAAGCAACAACTCTATTTTTGCTCCGACCGGGAATCAAACCCAAAATTGCACCACAGGAAGCTAGTACGCTGCCCAGGAGCCTCTCAAAAATTATACTTTTTTTTGTAATTATTATTTTTTTCAAACATCAATATATTCTCAAACATTTTATTTGGTACTTACATCTTGAAGAATAAATGTGAGGAAAACTTTCCTCCCTTGCGTTTCATGAGAAATCTTCACTGCTCAATTCAGTTTCTGTGTTAATTAATATTCAGAAAACACAGGCAGCAACCTCGCTCGCAGACCGGCAATCAGACATGCCAACCGTGACCGATATTTTGCGCATCAATCAGTTCGACGTGACTAATCGCCGATCACCAGTCATGTTCAGAGTAAAGTATTAAAAATGTTTATTGGAATGTGTCATACAGGAATGAAGAAAGCAAATGAGAAAAAAGAAAGCGAGTGCGGGATTCTATTATATTGTAAAAATATTTATTTTGAGCTGCCAAGGGTATGCGATCAAAACATTGGCTTTCTTATTTTTTTACATCAACTTCAATCTATTTTCAATTCACTTGTATTGGTCAGAGGTTCAAACAAACTCCATCCTCCATTTACCCAACGCTTATTTGATCAAAGTAGTATATGTATTGACTCTCACTAATTCATAGAGATCGATTATGTTCCAAATGTACTGAACAGGAAATGTTTCTTTAACTGATATTTAGAAATATTTTTTGATCCATTACCGACCATAAATATTAAATAATATGATAAATATAATAATGCTGAGTGGTCAGAATGGGGTTTCTTTAGAATATCAAGTTTAACTAGTGAATCTGGAAAGGGTGTTCCTATTATATAACTAGGACCATTTAAGTAACTGTTGAAAATCTCGATGAGTATCGTCCAAAGCGGATAAACTTCAATCTACACTAATGGCGATGACGGAATAATCGTTGATGTTTGCCATTCATTTTAAGGGGACTCAACGAGCGCGAATCTCAATTACGTAACGCATCAACAACGTGATCTCTCCTCTTCTTGCGTTTTAAATATTGTGTGTATTACTCAACAGTTCCGGCAAAGCATGATATTCCTGTTATTTTAAAACAAACGAATTATTTACACGAAGAGCAACGAAGCAAAATTAATTTGGTGTTGTTGAAAGTTCAACACTTTATTGTGTTACTAATTCTTGAACTTAGGGTTCCCGGAAGAACGAATGCTTTAGAATGATTCTAAAAAGGGTGAAAGCTCCGTAAGTGTGGCTGAAAAAAACTTTTCAAAAAAATGGGAATACTTCCCATGAAGCCCCTGAGATGTTTTCAAAATTTTCTCAAAACTCGCTCCAATTTGTTTCTTTAAAATTGTTGTAAGAATAGAGTAAAATATACTTGAAATGGTGGTAATTTTCACTGTTAACTCAGAATTTTCGAAGATTGCAAAAGAATGGAATTTTTGCAAAATCTGCAAAACTAAAATTTCTTCGGCGTCTTCCTACAACTACAAAATTGAAGATAGATATTTTTCTTCAAAAGATATTTGTTCTCCATAATTAGCTATTTCATTAACCTCACACATTTTTTGAAAATTTTAGTAGTTTTCGCACAATATTGCAAGAAACACCTACAATACGAAACAATATTTTAAAAAATTTCACCAAAGCAGTTCCAATTTGTATGGAAATATTTCTCACACCTTTAATATGCACATTTCCAGCAATATGTATACATTATTGTATTTGTGAGTAGAAGCGCTTCAAATAACTTTCATTAAAATTTTTTCGAAATCTCAATAGCCTTCTGTAAAAAACAGCTTCAAATTTCGCATTTATAATAAAATTTAAAGGCCATTTTCGTAAAAACGGCTCCAATTTTTTCAACGAAAATTCCCATATATGACGAGGTTTTTCTTCCATTACATTCTTAAAGCTATTTTTTGTTTCTGCCATTACGAAACCGAAAAATTGAGGAAATGTAAAAAAATTATGTTTGGGTGGCGATAGATGGAAACTATGTAGTACTAGAAAGTTGAAAAACTATCCGTACGAGAAAGTCTGTGCCATTTGTATCATCAATAGTTTCTTTAAACTTTTGGTAGGGATAGTACTAAGTATACAAAATGGCATAAACGCCATTTTGTTCTATTCTTTTGTTTTCCAAAAATTCCACAATTATAATTTCTTTGCCATCTCTCTCACGAAGTTAACACTTACGTTAACGGATTTGCTTAGATTATTGAATTTGCTGAAACATGTACTTCAAATGATGTGTTATAAAGTTTCTGAAAAAGTCAAAAGTTTTGTGAAAATTAGTTCAAAAAATTCTGCATTTTCAGAAACACTCAAACTCCACTTTCTAAAAAAAGCTCTAAATTTCTTCTACGAAGTTTTCTACGGATTGTTATAAATGTATTATACAACACGCGATAAAAGCCATTTTGCTATATTCTCTTGTTTTTTCGAAAATTATGCAAATGTATGTTTTTAAATATCTCTCACGCCGTGAATATACACATTTTCATCAATTTGTATACGTTATTTCATTTGGGAATAGAAGTGCTTCAAATGATTTTCAATGAAGCTTCTCGAAAACTGAAAAGTTTTGTGTGAAAAATGCTTCAAATCTCTCATTTACAATAACGCTTAAATAACACTTTCCTAAAAGCGGCTCCAAATTTTTCAACGAAAATGTCCATTTAGGACGAGGTTTAACTCTTCTACGATATTGTTAAAGTAATATTTGTCATTAGGAAACCGAAAAATTGAGAACATTTCAAAAAAACGTACTTTGGGCTGCGAGAGATGGCATCTGGAAAGAGGATGGGGCAAGACCGAAAAGCTAGTCTAGACCATAGGTATTAGAGAACGAACTAGTACGAGAAAGTGTGTACCATTCTGTAGCATAAGTAGTTATTTCTTGAAACGCTACGAATTAAAGTGCCAATTCAAATGGTATGTTGAAGTGGAATGTAGTACGTGCGCATCTAATGATTCCCATTTCGAAACATTGTTAATAGGGGAAACTCGATAGTATAAACAGAAGAATCACTTCAATTGTATTCTATTATAAAACTATAGGAATTGACGAACAATTTTTACTCTCTTTTTTCTCATAGTCCTCAAAGAGACATCAGTTGTGACGATAACGATTCCTTATGATTTCTCTATACCTTTATTTAATAAACAAATACGTGTAAATTATAAAATGATTACGAACGTGTATCATTTATTAATTTTGTCTGAATATTGCATTGTAACAGGTTCACAATAATCAATTACAATTACACTAAAGTGCTTAAATTACAAGGAATTTTCTAATATCTAATTATAATCAATTAAAAATGCTGTACTAATAATCATTAATTCCCACGTATAAAAATAATGATATAAAAAAACAAAAATAACTAAGAAATATAAAGAATGTGATAATTTAATGTTTTTGGAAAAGACTACTCCCTAATTTATAATGAATGATAATGATAAATTACACTCGCAAGCACACTACATTTTTGCCTTTTTCGTTTTTGTACTTTTTATTCCCCCCCCTCCCCTTTCTTTGAATTATTTTCTGTCTACCCGACCTGTTATGCTGGATCGTCTTTTTTAGAAACCACTTTTCATCACTGCGTGTAATTGCTCTTGGCTGTAAAATGACAATGCCGCGTCGTCAGTTGTTTGCCAAGATTTCGCGATCTCGCATCTCCACACCTGCCTAGGGCAGCCATTAGCATGCACGGCCCCGGTCGCGGAAACCCACCTCCCTCCCCTCATGTAAGCAGGGCCGGAGACCTAACAAGGGCCAAACTATAGGCTCCCTCGTGATACTGAAATATTGAACGCACGTGTTCAAAATACATACGAAAATAGTATAATCTTTGTTAATTATATAACAATTAAATATGGTACTAAAATAATGCCCCAAAGTGGTGTCGGCAGCGTACTCGCTTCCCGAGTTTTGATCCCGGGTTCTATTTTCGGTCGAGGCAAAAATAGTATTAGCTTTCCTTTAAAGTCTACTCATTTTCTGTAGTAGAGCGACTAAGAAAAGCTCAGGCAAGCGGAGTATGTTAGTTACGGTCGAAAGGATTACGTCATGTTCGCCACATGTCTCACTTATCCCCCAAGCGTGGGAATTGAACTAGGCTCAGGAATGAGGGACACTGTTAGCTAGCCGGCAAAGTCGGTCAATCGACCCAAAAATGATGACCGTATAGTTGGCATACCCACTTATCAGAAATCAAAAAAAGAATATTCCACAATTTTGTACTAATTTTGAACTAATTTATACCCAAATTAAAAATTTTGAACCGATGCACAACATAAAAATAAAAAGTGTATAAGAGTGGGCGCGCTAACTTAACGTTAAGTTAGCATACCCACAAAAGAAAAACACATGAAATAAAAAAAATAAAAATACCACAATTTTGCACTAATTTTGAATTAGTTTATACTCAAATTAAGAATTTATTTACGTTATTTATTTTGATGTTCTATATCGGTTAAATTTTTTTAATTTTGGGTATAAATTAGTTCACAATTAGTACAAAATTCTGGAATATTCTTTTTTTGATTTCTGATAAGTGGGTATGCCAACTATACGGACATCCAAAAATGCCAAATACTTATGTCCTAAAATTCAGTGCGCCAGAAAAATCTCTCCGCATCGAACCGAATCAGAGTCTCGTATGAAAATTTGTATTTATGTTGGTAGCAACCAGATGACTGGGAAACAAGTGAAGGGAACAACACTTCCAGCATCTAATACGAGCCCCTAGTGTACGGACAGTTCAGGACATAGGATACATTGAAAGGGGGCGTGGCCGCCATTGTAGTGGATGATTTGCGCGCGAGTTTCAAATTTGACTCTGCAATTGCGCTCGTTTTCATCATTATCTTTGTTTTGGGACAAATGTAACAGAAATAAAAATATAAAATGAAAACACAAAGGAAAAAAAACAGACATTGAAATTCACTTTTTATTACATTACATAATACTCAAGTTGTTTACTTGTAATAAAAAGTTAATTTCAATGTCTGTTATTTTGGTCATTTAGTTATTCCAATAGATCATATACCTTTCTATATAAAAAATTAAAACGCAAAACAGCTGTAAATGGATCATGTTTAGATACATATTTTGTCTTTCAGCTGCTATTGTTCTTTAACAGTATAGATATGCAAGTTTTTACACCAAAGATTTTCAACGTTTACAATTAATTACTGTTAAGGAACAACACAGATGTTCCCCTTTCAATTAAAAACGTTTTTCGTTATGGAGAGTCGAACTGTACCTTGAAACTTACTACACTGAATTTGAACTCGAAATAATGAATTCATTTGTGCACTTCACATATGACGGGCAACTCTTAACCATATTAGTATATCACGAATATTTTCATATAGTTAAAGAATACATGCACCGATAAGAAAACGTCATTTTTCTAAACCTTGTCCCTCAAACAGTCACATGACAGCCTTCAAATTATTCCGTGACAGAAGCGCTCTCAGTTCGTCTAGTTTACTTCTATTCAGTCTTTGATGCATTATGATGGAGGTAAGCTCGCAATTTACGTTTTCTTTTTGCAGCTCGTGATACCAACATAAATTCTTTTGCAAACCTCTCAGCAGCAAGGTGCCCCTGCTGGGAAACTTTCCTGGGGCGTTGTATGTCAAATAATTTGAAATTAATACACGAAGAGGAATTAGATAGGCAAATCTGCCCCCGGGGATAAAAAACTTTATATGTTGAAAATTGTAATTGAAGTGTTAAAAATGATTTTTTTTGCCGGATTTAAATCAATTTACTCTGAGTACTTCATGCAAATAAAAAAGCTCGTTTTTTAGCTTCTTATATCAATTTTTTTAACTACATTATGGCAATGAATATATATCCTTGCGATTATAGATGATAAAGATGTTTTGAGAATATTTGCAGGCATTTATATCGGATTTTGACCCTTACAATCAACAAAAGAGAAGGCAAAAAAAGATAGAAAATATTTTTTCTTCGTTTTTTAAGAATATCTCATGTTCTGACGTAGATCATAAAAAGGACTAAATACAAATTTTAGCCCTGTAAATTCTCGAAAGTTTCCCAAAATTTCAATCTTTTATCTTATAATTTGCAATCGACATCTCAAAATAAATAAAAGAACAATTTAATAGTTTCTTATTTATTTTCTTAAAATTAGGTTTTATTTTATTAACTTTCGTATTTTTTCCGTTTTATGTTTAGTGGAAGAGATGCATAATTGTAATGTGTGCAGGTGAAGTCGACGGCGGGCGACACGCACCTGGGCGGCGAGGACTTCGACAACCGCCTGGTGACGTTCTTCGCGGACGAGTTCCAGCGCAAGTACAAGAAGGACATGCGCGGCAACACGCGCGCGCTGCGCCGCCTGCGCACGGCGTGCGAGCGCGCCAAGCGCACGCTCTCCTCCAGCACGGAGGCCAGCCTGGAGATCGACGCGCTGCACGAGGGCGTCGACTTCTACTCCAAGATGACGCGCGCGCGCTTCGAGGAGCTCTGCATGGACCTGTTCCGCTCCACGCTGGCGCCCGTGGAGCGCGCGCTCGCCGACGCCAAGCTGGACAAGGGCCGCGTGCACGACGTCGTGCTCGTCGGCGGCTCCACGCGCATCCCCAAGATCCAGAAGATGCTCCAGGTGCGCACGCTCAAAACGCTTTCAAAACATTTCCTTAGCATTCCAAAAACAGTCATGCTTCAGAAAAAAATCTGTTATTTATGTAATTAATTTATGCTGCTTACCTGCGTAGTACTGATCGCTAAGACATTCGCCGATATTGGTTCGAAAGTCATGGTTTCGAATCCCATCTCGAACTTGAGCTGCTTGTGTGTTGTGGCATGAGTTATCCGGACCACCGTGTAACACTTTCAAGCCCCTTCCTTCCGTTCCTGGCCGTCCTGGGTGGAAAAGGACTTTGAAACATTTGCGACCAAGTACGCCTTACGTTCAGTCTGTTGTTTCGAATCCCGCGTACGACATGGATGTGGTGCGTTGTGCCATTGTGTACATTCCTACTCTTAACCATGTATCCCCTTGAACCTCCAATCTTTTCCTCAATTCCTGCCCCCTCCTCGATAAGTTATGTGAGTGGAGATAGGGCATTTGCTCCTGATTGGTAGGCAACTCATCGTGTATGGTGTTCGAGGGGTACATCCCTTTGCGTCCGAACGAGACCCGCCAGACACTCGAGCATGTTAAGTTGCCTACAAGTCAGGGACAAAGACAGATGTAACTGTTTTAAAAATTTCCCGCCGCAAGTTTATTGAGACAAGTAATCACATTTGACTCCCTAGAAGTTTGTAACATTTATTCTAAGATTTCTTGAATGTTGAGCACATTCACTACAAACCATCTTCAATATTTAGGCATACACAAATTCCTTTGACGACCGAAGCATTCCCTGCCATCACTTCCTTTATGTTACACCCTACATCCTCGCTGTCTGCTGCGAAGGAATGACCCAATGCGGCACCTCCAACTACAAAGACTTCACTCATAAACCTTTCTTATCAGAATACACTGAAAATATTTCAATTTGGAAAATCGAATAGCGACGACGTCGAAGGCACTTATTGAATTCTGTAAGATCATTTGAGGTTTCTACAAATTATTCATAATTACGATAGTCATTTCGATTTAGTTTCAACTTACATCGACACAGCCGACAATATAAGTTTACTATACGATCTAATAATGCTAGCGTTTTATCAGTTGTAATTTATATTACTATTTTGTGACTCAAATATGTCTATTAACTATCTGAAAATATTTTAACGCTCCGAATAATTAATCCTAATGAAAATTGGATATATTATTATAACTATTATTGGTGTTAGGGCTATTGAAAATGAATTTGAGCCTCGTGATCCATACATTTCTGGTGTGTGACTTTAAGAAAAAAACACGTGTTCAGTGCCAGACAAAGAGCCATGTGCCCGTTTGTCGCGCCGGCAGGACTTCTTCTGCGGGAAGGCGCTCAACCTGTCCATCAACCCCGACGAGGCGGTGGCGTACGGCGCCGCGGTGCAGGCCGCCATCTTGAGCGGCGACACCAGCTCGCAGATCCAGGACGTGCTGCTGGTGGACGTGGCGCCGCTGTCGCTGGGGATCGAGACGGCGGGCGGCGTCATGACCAAGATCGTGGAGCGCAACTCGCGCATCCCCTGCAAGCAGACGCAGACCTTCACCACCTACTCCGACAACCAGCCGGCCGTCACCATCCAGGTAGCGCACACGGACTGGCCTACAACTCACAGGTTTCCAATATATTGGGGTAGAAATATGGTTTTCCTCAACATTCAGAAATAATAATTCCCAATAATGCCCCATAATTTAATCTTCATTCAGATATTTTTGCTTTTGAAGCTCAAGGCACAAACAATCTTACGAAGAATATTTGAAAGAATTCAACCAAGAAAATAATGTAATAAATAATGCAACAAATTTGACTGTTAACAAATAATTAGGATTGCATAAACAATTTACTTGATCTATAAATCTCTTTTTGTCAAGCATGATCATGTCTGTAGTAACTACTTGGAATGAGTCAGCACTGTCGTAACGCAGTAACACGAAAGTTTTCCTTTCATGGATGAGTCAACTACTGCTGGGTATCGTGACTGAAATATATTCCAGAGCTTGGTACCAATCGATACTTTTCACAGCTCGTCAAGTCTATTCGTTCAGAAAAAAAACTAGTATATACTTGTTACGTATTGCCTTGTTTGTTTGTTTTGTTTTTTCTTCTTTCAGAATAGAGTTGTGTCATTCGTGTACAGTATTGATTTATCATTAAATTTTCACGTTGTTAAAATCTGCATTAACACATTAAATTAAAATATAAACATATTAATTACATTTTATGTTAATTTAATATGCCTTATAATAAAACGGAATGGTTTGATGATATAAAACCTTTAAAGCTTAACAAAATATCGAGCCAACGAAAAAATCGGAAGGCTTAATGTAATTTTTCAGCCCCAAAAATTGGTGGTAATTAGATTCAACACAACTTACACAAAAGATGATAACATAATAACATACATAGATACAAAACATACATACATAATAACATACATCACAATAATATTAATAACTTTGATTATAAAGTGAGGGCTGATAAGGCTTTTTGTAACTATGTGATTCAGGAACGTGATGGTGCCAATATAAATTCCAAATATATTTCGTTTGTGAATCATTAATTAAACGAAGTATGGTTATCAGGGTTAGTACCCAATATCTACTTTTTTTTTTAAAAGTGTAATCAATTAAAGACCTAAATTTAAGAAATATATTGCATGGAGAAAGAAATCTCTAGCAGAAATCTCTATCTTAGATGTAGAACAGGTCCGAAAAGTATTTGAACATTTGCAATTTTCTAAATTTCTGAGGTTTTGATGAAAATCAGAACTATCGCTTATTTATAAATACATTTTCCTCTATTCGAGAAAACAAGTTAAAGAAAAAATGCGGCCGTTTTTAGAAAATTTTGAAAGTTTCACAGGGGTCTCCTCCTAAATTAAGACATTAATTAAGCAGAATTCACGAAAGGAAATTCGAGATCGTATTTTTTAGGTGATTGTAATTCCTTCCTCTCTAAACTATACGGAGGAATACTAGGAAGGCTTCATGACTCTCTCTCGGTAAAGGATATAGCAGCTTGGGACTAGTTTGTAAATTATTGTCTTTTTATCAATGTAGAGAAAAAATTATAAACATGTTCTTGCCATAATTTTCACTTATTTATTCTGCTTATGTAAATGAACGGATTCTTATGACCCTAACAAGACTTTTTGAATTTTAAAAACCGAGAAGGAAAATTCTGGGAGATCGTTGCCAAATTGGAAGCAATAGGGAATTGAATTGTCTTGTTTCAAACAATAATGATATTATCACTAGACTTGTTTCATTTATCCCAGAAAATTAAAATTCGCCCTTTCAATGATGTCGATAATTTGTATTTTTTCGAAAAGAGTGATATTGTGAAAGCCTCTACTTGCTGTGATTCCATTCCTGGAAGAGAAGATTCCTCTTTATACGTAAATCGTTGCAGAGATTTCCATCGCAACGACATCCAAATACTAACTGCATTCTGATGGCTGGCTAAAAATGTTTAGCTTGTGAAAGCAGCCCGAAGGAACCGAAAGTTCTTTATCTCATGGGTCTGCTTCTCCTTGCAACCTGCTAAGTAGTGCTTAAAACATACATTTTAAAGGGCGAACGTTACTTTCCATATTTTTAAACGGTGATGTTCTTCGTGCAGTCCAAAATTTCCAGAATTTGATCCATCGAATTTTTCACAGGATACTACTATATTTGCCATCTACCTTCTGGAGTATTTTGAACTTTTTTAAAATGTTAACTCATGTACTGATAAATTGTACGCGCTTTATTACATTAACGCAACCATAAAGATTATTGCATTCACAATATGCAGACTTTTAAGTAAAAATTCACAATATGAAAAATGAGTCGCTTCATATTTCAACTCTATCCGTTTATTCCTATCGGTGTTGATGGTATCATCATTTGCGGAGAGCCATTGGTTTCCGAGATTTGCAGTAGTTCGATAACGAACCAAATGAGTTGTAACGACTAAACCTCGGTTCTGTTAACTGAGGACTTCATTAATTCCAAGTGTGAAGGTACGTGAGCGTGACGTGTGCGCAGGTGTTCGAGGGCGAGCGCGCCATGACGCGCGACAACAACCTGCTGGGCACCTTCAACCTGACGGGCATCCCGCCCGCGCCGCGCGGCGTGCCCAAGATCGAGGTGACCTTCGACCTGGACGCCAACGGCATCCTCAACGTGTCGGCCAAGGACAGCAGCACGGGCAAGTCGGAGCGCATCACCATCCAGAACGACAAGGGCCGCCTCTCCAAGGACGAGATCGACCGCATGCTGTCCGAGGCGGAGCGCTACCGCGCCGAGGACGAGAAGCAGCGCGAGCGCGTCGCCGCGCGCAACCAGCTCGAGACCTACACCTTCAGCGTCAAGCAGGTGCGCTTCTCGCTGCTCTAGCTATGCACATTCGCTCCTATGTGTTGGACACTGTTTCAGAAAATAACCTACTAATATGATAGCACTTCTGATGAAATACACACTCTTCCATCTGGGAAAATAAGCGCTTATTGTGCCATATTCCTAACTGTCCCTGTCTGTAATTAACTTACATGCAGAGAACTAATATTTCCCTTTCCTAGCTATCTAGGATGTGATGAATTCTGACTGGAATCGGGAGAAATATTAGCCGCAATTCGCCACTTTATTCTGATCAGAATATTTAGGATTCAAATTCTGGAGCTTCTTAAACCGTGAAAAAGATTCCAGATTCGAAAACACTAATAGCGAAAAAGTCTATTTTTTTCGTAATTAAAATCTTACGAATCTTATACTTTTAAATATTTTTACTCTCCCAGCAAACACCTATTATAGTTCCTTGACTAACTTGTATTTTTACATTTCAGAACATAAGTATATATATATATATATATATATATATATATATATATATATATATATATATATATATATATAGTATATCTTATTCAATTGTAGTGAAAACTTTCTTGAAATTCAACTTTTAATAATTTTCTCGATTTAGCAGATTTTTTAACTGCATGATCGTCATTAACTAGACGAAGTATTCTTTTTATTAATATCACTGTAGATTTATTAACAATTCCAAGTAGTCGAGAACCTTCTATAAGTCGGGTTTGAATTCAATTTTAAACTATCAAATGAAGTTTTGAATCAATTTTAAACGATCAAATGTTTTCCTAAAATAAAATTAGCTAAATTAAAAGTTAATATTTCATAAAAAATATTTGATCCCTATATAAGACTTAGATATTCTATTTCTTGAGGACGTGAGATATATAAATAATCATTTTGGGAAAGTCAGGCTTTAGAACGATGTCAGAAAACGATATTTTGCCATTGATAATTTTTATTTATCTAGACTACAATATTAACTAATGAATGGTGATTTCCGGTTCGAGATCAGTAACAGTGAAGTAATTGTGTGTGTTAGTTGATTTTAAGGCACGGACGAACCAATACTTATCAAATTAATCTATAACATTCAACCCCGAGACCTTAGGCGCACACCTGCGAAAGTTTTGTTTTTCTTCTTTCTTTTTTTATGGGACTTTTTCCATTTTCAAGGGATTTCGATTTCGATTTCGATTATCCGCGCCGGGTACCCACTATGTCCCTCATGGAGACACTGTTAACCTTTACACTAGACACACTTGCGGGCTGCTCCGTCTGTGGTCTCACAGGTCCTTCCGCGACAACATACATCAAAGAAAGACAAGGGACAAACAACCATGCCCACGGTGGGACACAAACCCGCGATCCTTCACATCGAGGCGCTGACCTCTAGCTACCTCGGCCATCCAGATCGGCTTACACGCAGAAGTGTAGATCAAAACTTTTAAACAAATAGGTTTTTTGAGGACTCCTTTATCATTATTATCACAGTAATGAGTTGACAATGTCCGTTTGGGAGAGTATTTCTCGTGAAAACTTCATTTTTGACGTTGCAGGCTACCGAAGACGCGCCGGCGGGCAAGTTGACGGACGCCGACAAGAAGACGGTGCTGGAGCGCTGCGCCAGCGTGCTCGCGTGGCTGGACGGCAACTCGTTGGCCGAGAAGGACGAGTACGAGGCCAAGCTGAAGGAGCTGCAGCGCGACTGCGCGCCCATCATGACGAAGCTGCACCAGGGCGCGGCGGGGCAGGGCGGCGCGCCGGGCGCCAAGGGGCCCACCGTCGAGGAGGTGGACTAAGCGCGCCCCGCCACGCCCCGCCACGCCCCCGCCCCGCCACCGCCCCCGCTGGGCAGGCCGCGAGAAGCGCCACGACGTCAACAATACCCTGAGGCCAGAGCAATATTTGTAACATTCGTCTCCTTCGCTTTCAAGTGTCCGACTCATTGTGGGTGCAAATATGTTACTTGAGGAGTGAGTCGGTTCATTTATTATTTTCAAACCTAACTCACCGTCCTGTAATCATCCACACATCCCAAGGAATTGAGGTTTTGTAGGACAAGAGTCTATTGTACTCCGGAGTTTTAAAAAAATGCACTGTTGCTGGGAGAACATATGTTTTCTACTTTTGCAATGTATTGATATATGCTTATAGATTTACATTTTTACCATAACTTCATCCAGTGTACACTAGTTATGAACCAAGAATGAAGATGATTCGGTAATTTTCTCTCAAGAAGTATTTGAAATGCAGAGGAGTTTGCTTTTTCCCGAGGAGTCTCGTGACATTCCGTTCTCGGTTCTCATTTTACTCGAAGATACTCGCGTTTCTCGTAGTCTGGCGCCTATGGAGTAGAACGTCGTGCAAAACTTCATTGGCCTCTAACTCCATTTTATGCGGATTAATAAAAGCGCCATTTTGCGCTCGGTGCCTCCGAAAGGCGCTGCAGGGTGTCGGGGACCAACCTAATACGGAATTGTGAGTTGCGACAGGTTTAGATGAAATGGTTCAATCGAAAAAGTTTTCTTGAGTTCGATAGAAGTCTGGACAATCCCGACGTTTTATGAACATCAGAAGGTTACATTTAATTTTAAAGAATGAACATTCAGATTCTGAATTGAAGATGGAATCAGAAATATTTGTTGGCGAGAAAAAGAAATTCTTCGGGAGTAATTACTAATGAGCGGCTTAAAATTTTTTCATTTGCCATGTTTGTAGCTTCAAAACACAGTGGCGAATTCACAAAATATGTCGGCGGAAGGGGAGATTTCCGATCGGATCCCAGAAGCAAATCTAAAAATTAAAAAAAAAAGGCTAGCTTGAAATATAAAAAAGGTATGTTTAATTGGAACACCATTTCATACGTGATGCGATCAATATGTGATAAATGCTTCAAATAGATTGAGAAAAATACACAAAAATGGCATTTAGGAGGGACCTACCCTCCCTGGATCCGCCTCTGTGAAAAATACACTTAAATAGTTTATTAATTGATAGCTCTTTGTGGACGCAGCTGCGTCACTACCGTAGTTAATTAAATGTGTCTGAATCATTGAACGTCACTGATAATTTTTTGTATTTTCCCACGTTTTATCGAATATCGACGAAACGTTCATACTTTCATTTACTAAAATTTTCGTGTGCTTAGGTATCTTTAATGATTGTTATTTAATAATTTAAGAAGTAAAATTCTCGCATTGAAATGATTAATTGTATTCCTTTAATAAGACATAAATTCGCACATTTGTTAAGCATTTCAGTTTCAGTCCCAATATTTCCATAGCGAGATATTTTTAAAAAAAACCTCACGCCATGTTTTTTTAACTTGGTTCTTTGATAATTCATTCACAAGAGAATTATGGTAATTTTGTGGTATGTCTAACTTCAGATTGAAGTTGTAAAATCAAAGTTTAAATACAATTAACAATATTAAGTTTCTATTGATTGTCATATTTATATTATCAAAAAGTTCTATTTACACCACCACTAAGTCTACAGACTTAGTGGTGAAATAAACCAACTTTCCTAATTTTTATTTACTGAATGCTAAACTTAAATATGTTTGTCTATAATATACGGAACTTTATGTCAATACAATTAACAGGACATTACATCAAGATGTCTTTGTGACACTCTTGAAGGACGAGAAAACAATTCCATATGAACGTCAGCTGCACATCTTATTCGGCACAATTATCGAAAAAAATGTATTGATATAATATTACTTCCCATCTTATTCGGCACAATTATCGAAAAAAAATGTATTGATATAATATTACTTACATAATATAATAATACATCTTATATTATCTTATAAAATCGTCTTATATTATTATATAATAATACATCTTATTCGGCACAATTATCGAAAAAAAATGTATTGATATAATATTACTTCACATCTTATTCGGCACAATTATCGAAAAAAATGTATTGATATAATATTACTTCCTACAAAATCTTGCATTAGGTATACTCCTTTTACCAATAGTGTGATCTCCTGTCTATAGACTTCAAAGTTGAGATCATACATTTATTTATTCAGTTAATAATTACAGTGAATAAAAAAGAAAACGTATACTTTTAATCTTTCAATTGAAATTTATTTTTGAGCGATGTCCTGAAAGAAGTTTTGAGCAGAATTCATTAATATAACATTCATAATATTTTCATTTTTATATTTATTATCATCATTACATGTCAGTAACATTACGCAATACTTGATTTCTATATTACCAGCCAGTGGCGGCGAAAAAGACCCATCCGCCAAGGGTGACCCCTCGACCTCAGTTATATTCACCAACACTACGCCCCTGCTGGACGTTCTTCACAACTGTTTTCAATAATAACATATTTTCATCTGTTATGAAAATAATGTATTTATTTTATTTTTCATGCTATTAAAATAATTCCAATTTCTTACAAAGGGAAACAATTATTATATTTTGACATACGATGCTCGCCTCAAATAATTTTGTTTTTAAAACAAAACATGTAATGTATAAATAAGAATACTAATCAGCATACCCAAAGCAAACTAACAGGAGTTCATGTGCTTTCATTTCTTGAACTTTGTGATATGATTGTTGATACAATATGTATTAACTCATTTGATGTATTTGATGTAATATAATATATTTATTATTCAGTAAAAAATTGAATACATTCTAATTATTTTGTTGGTGTTGCTTTCTTATTTGATATAACTATACGTGCTACAACAGGAAATACTTTCTCAAATTAGTGGAAATAGTTACGTAATATTGAAATTTCGTAATATCTGCCATACTAAAATCTCAGTTATAACACAGTACACGTGTCATACATTAGCACGGCACAGCCCGTTGTTTGGCAATTAACCGCACACGCGCTTACAGCTAGTGATCCTTGTGGAGGCAAAGTAAAACTACGGATAGCTGCAACTGAACTATAATAATTTTTTTGTAAATTTGCTTTTATTAAGAGCTGGTTAAAAACTGTAAAAAATAATTCCTGTTGTTTCTTGACCTCCTGGTCTTATATTCCTAGGACCCCAAGGGCAAGTCATTAAGTAACATGTAAAATTACATAGAACCAAGGTTCTCATCTTTCAAGAAGATTATCTTGGCTGTCCGGGTGACGCCGCGTTGAAGGCTGAATTGCCGACGTTTCGATAATCTTTTTCGAGATCTTCTTCAGGGCTGGTTTGCATTCCAGTCCCGACCACTGAACCGTTCACATCGCAGAGCGCTCGTAATAGCCGGAACACTACTGTCGGTACGGGCCCGCCCGATACCGACCAACCAGTTTATATTTCTAGTGCTACTAATATTAAGTATTTCAAATAGTGAGAATACATTGTTAATCCAGTGCATCGAATAACTTCCACCAATGGCATTCGATGCGAATTCATCAACAGGCAATGTAGTCAGCAATGCTCTTTACGTGCTACACAACACCAGCAGCATTCCGCAGAGCAACTTCATCAATTTACCTACCTCACACAGTGAAAGTGCTACTTACGATGATACAGTCATGGAATCATCAACATCAGAAACTTCGTGTTATCAAGATCCATCGCAAGGTACAACCCTTTTAACCTTAGGCAGCCAGCATGAGGGAGACGCCAACATCCACCAAAAGAAAAGGTCAGTAGACGAGGACGCTACCCAGAGCGATAACAAAAAACACAGTGCAAGTGCCAATGTCAGTGACAATGACAAACGTTATTCAACAGTGTTAAACAGCGCACCACCTACAGACGGTTCCGGAGTTCACGTAGACTACGTAGCCCAAAACCTCAATAACGAACATGAGATATTTGACTTGCAATCCTCTTACAATGTCCCAATAGGCAATAGATTTTCAGAATTAGCCTCCAAGGAAGCCGATTCTTCTCCCCCAGATAACCGCTTCAAATACCTAAATTCTGATCAACCTTCACAGCCCATTACAACCTCTAAAATACCTCCAATTTTCATTTCTGAGATAACAAACATCAATTCTTTCGTCATTGAAATTAAAAACAACGTATCTGAAAACTTCATAGCTGAACAAAAAAGTAACAAAGTGAAAATAAATCCCGGCACAGCTGAAGATTTTCGCAATAGCATAAAATACTTAATAAACACTAATAGAAGGTTCCACTCCTTCAAAGACCCAGCTAACAAAAACTTTTCGGTAGTGTTTAAAAATGTACACCTTTCCTTAATTGTGAGTGAAATCATGCAAGATTTAAAACAAAGACACCCATCCATTGTTAAAATCACACGTCTTCAGAAGGACAGCCACCCCATTCCTGTAATAGCGGCCGAGTTCAACGGTAACGAACCACAGGAAACAATTCTCAACATAAATCAAATTTGCAACCTCAAAGTCACCACCGAAAGAAGAAAAAGACCAAAAGGCCCTCTACAGTGTTATAGATGTTTGGACTTTGGACACTGTAGAAACAATTGCAACCACAAAATTAATTGTGCAATATGTTCTGGTAACCACTATACGGTAACTTGTCCCCAAAGTAAAGCAAACCCTACCTGCATTCTCTGCAAGGGAAATCACCGCGCGGATGTAAGAAATGAAAACTGTTCATACTATAAGGAAATCGTTGAAAAAAAAAACACCCCACCTCATAGCACAAGAAACCCACCCCAAAGAGCACAACCCCCATCCTTTAGCAACCAACAACATGAACAATTCCCATCACTACCATTTACCCAACCAATCCGAAACTTTACTAGGTCCAACAACCCTGTAAACCAATCAAGTTCCGCTAACAATAACAGTTCACGGAGTAACCACACACAACAAAACCAACAAAGTAATAATATAAATCCTCTTCTAAATACAATAATTAATTCCATAACGTCCTGCGTAATTAACTTCATCAACTCCCTTATTCCATCAATAATCAATACAATCCAGAATACAGTAACAGCTTATTTTAATAACAATTTCAACACAAACCCGTAGAAATATATCATTCACAAATTGGAATGCCAAGGGCATTACATAAAAAAATAGAACTGACACAATACTTACATACAACATAGATATAACATGCATAACTGAGACACACCTAAACAATAAAAACAAATTTTACATACCTGAATACAAAATTTAAAGAAATGACAGGATTGAAAATAAAGGAGGCGGGGTACTAATAGCAATCAAGAACAATATAAACCATGACGAAATTGATATATCAAACACCACAGGAATTGAAACAGTAGCAATAAGCCTAATAATAAATAATCAACCATGGAATATAATAGCTGCATATAAACCTCCAACAATAAAAATACAACCCCAAAATATACTTAATCTATTTACACCAAATAAAAATACATTAATACTAGGAGATCTAAACGCCAAACACACAAATTGGGGATGTCGAACAAGCAACCAAACAGGAAAAACACTGTCACAAATATTAACTAATACGACTATCAAAATTTTATCCCCTCCAGAACCAACATACTATCCAAGAGACGTAACTAAAAAACCAGACATCCTAGACGTCGGACTGACAGATGGAAATATAAATTTTTACTCAATCCCATATCATGAACTCGACTCTGACCACATTCCGGTAAACATACTAACACAACAGATCCCACCCCCGCGATCCCCAATCCCCAAAATAAACACTAGTAAATTGAACTGGATTAAATTCCAAAATATAATAAGCAATTTTATACCTAAAATAAAAATCCTAAGTAATTCTATAGAAATTGACAACACCGTAACATTACTAAACACCATAATACATACAGCAATAACAGAAGCTCAACCCAAAAATACACAAACTCATAACAGCATCAGACATTCACCTCTGCCGGCAGAAATTAGAAATATAATAAATATAAAAAACAAGACCAGAAGACTTTGGAACGTAACTAAAAACCCACAAATAAAAAGAGAACTTAACATATTAACTAATATTGTTAAGAAATCAATAAAAAATCATATAAATATCAAATTCCAAAACAAAATACAATCTCTAACGACACAAAACAATTCTATATGGAACTTCACAAAACAAATACTTAAAAGAAAATCAATTATTCCACCTATCAACTCACCAAGAGGCAAGTTATTCACCCCAACCGAAAAGGCTGAGGAAATATCCAATTACTTTGAGTCGACTTTCACCCTCAACCAAACAAAACCGCACCCGGAACACAACACAATAATTCAATCAATAAACCACCCAAACTATGGCCCTCACTACAAAATCCATTTTACAAATCCTAAAGAAATAAAACAAATCATTAACTCTCTCCCAATAAAAAAGCGCCAGGTCATGATAATATAAATAACTCAATTCTAAAACACTTATCTGCCCCCGCAATAGCAACAAATATTTACAATTCATGCTTCAGAACAAATCACTTTCCATCCACTTGGAAGCATGCCAACATTCATCCCGTTCCGAAACCAAATAAAAATGCAGCAAACACTGACAGCTATCACCCAATAAGACTTCTACCATCTCTGTCTAAAATATTCGAAAAAATAATACTTCAACGTCTGAAAAAACACCTGCAATTAACAAAAGCAATTCCAAGAGAGCAGTTTGGATTTACTGAACACATCTCCACACAACACCAACTCCTCAGAATTACAGAACATCTCAACACAGCATTTCAGAAAAAACATCATTCAATACTCATATCACTTGACATATCACAGGCATTCGATAGAGTATGGCACCAGGCACTAATTTACAAATTAAAGAAAATCGGCACTCCACTGTATATCACCTCAATAATCGATAACTATTTATCCAATAGAACCTTTGCAGTAACAATTAACAACCATCATTCAAACCCCAGGTTAATCAAAGCAGGATTACCACAAGGACCCCCCCTCTCACCCACACTGTTCAATCTCTATGTAGCAGACATCCCCCAACATCCAACAGTAAAAACAGCACAGTTTGCAGACGACACCCTTATATTCGCTTCCAATCACTCTCTAATTAACATTAAAAACAACATACAATTATATCTAAACCTAATAGACAGTTGGTCATCCAAATTAAAAATAAAACTAAATCCAAACAAAACGGCAGCAAATTTTTTTTCTTTAAGACCATACACTCCACCAACCACATTAACGTTAAATAACGAGCCCATTCCATGGTACCCCCCAAACAAACCCATTAAATATTTAGGACTGCACTTGGACACCAGATTGAATTGGAAACAACACATAGACACCAAAATAATTCAAACTAAAAACAAACTTCATCAACTAAAATTGCTAATTAATAGGAATAAATACCTTCCATACAAAACAGCAACAATACTCTACAAAACAATAATCAGACCGACTCTTCTCTATGCCTGTCCAGTATGGATTAATGCTGCAAAAACAAACATCAACAAAATTCAAATAGTACAGAACCAATTCCTACGTACCATCACTAATGCACCCTGGTTCATATCAAATCATCAATTACATAATGAATTCAACCTCGACCTCATCATTCACCACATCACTTACCTATCCCATAGGTTCTTCTCTAATATTCACCATATTCAAACATTATCCCCATTCAACCTCTGTAAAAACCCCACTCATCCCACTCGCATCAAAAATAAATATCCATTCCATATATTTTGTAAATTATTTTCAGACCTAGAATAATATCTATGAGGTGCCATCATGGTTTCCTCAACCACTGTATTAGAATTAAGTTAGGTTAAGTGTTATAAGTTAAGCCATCTCTGCATATGTATAGTTTTATAGGAACTGATCTATGTAAAAAAAACAATCCAATAATAAAATAATTTTTAAAAAAAAAAAAATTAAAAAAGGGCTGGTTTGCGCCGGGGTGCTCTGCGCTCGGGTTAATCTTCATGATTCTGTCCTCAGAAGCCTACGACTTCACTTAGTTCTCATCTTTCATTTGACACGTATCGGGAAATATTTGATCTGCACCAACTGAATTCTCATACTTTTCCAGTTCACACTTTAATGTCATTGCGTGTGTCGACAGGGGTGCACAATTCTGCAATTAAAGGTAGCAATAATAAAGGAAAGAACCCGGAGTATTTTTTTAATTTTTTTTATATTGTTTACTATTTATGTTGATTGTTCATCAATTCTGTAGTTTTGTAAATTATATTGAATTATATTATTCGAATTTACCATTTCGAATTTTTTCCCACTCTCGAAAATACAGCGAGTGCGTCAAATATGGGATCAACGCCACTTTCTTTACAGTTCTCTGGTACGTACGGGAAAAACTAAAGAAAAAGTTTGGTGACATTTATTAGAAAATAATTGTTTAAAATTTTAAAATTTCGCAAAAAATACTCATACTTTCGAAAAATTGAACAAGACCTTATTTGAAGATCTGTTTCCGATGAACACATTTCGTTCAGAAAATGTGTATCTTCATAATTGTAGGAAGACGCCGAAATTTTTTAATTTGCAATTTTAAAAAAATCAGGCAATTCAATGAAAATGAGACCTACACCATTCTCTTAAGCGTCCTTTGTGCTATCCTACAACAAAATTTAATCAAACAATCTGGTACATTTATTTTTTAATTTTGAAAATATCCCAGGGGCCTCAGGTAAAGTACCCCCCAAATTAAACTGTTGGTTTTGATTTCAAGGGGCCGCGACATCAACCATATCTATTGGGGGATATCAATTTTGGTGAAAATCCTGCTTTCGGTTTAGCCAATAGTGTTACCCAGGAAAAGACGGATAGACAGACATTTTGCCGTCAATCGATTTTTTGGTATCAAGTATCCACAAAATATAGATTCTGCCTACATAACGTGCTAGAAGAAGTAATTTACTATAAATAGGAACAAGATTTATCCGCTTTTTCGTTACCAGGGCCCGGTAATAGTTTTCCTGTCGAAAATTCGCCGTTTTTCCCCCACACCATTTACAATACTTTCTCTACACTGCCTAAGCAGTAGCGAGAAAGTAATAATAAGAATGTAATGAATATGAACTGTAACAATCCAGGATCCCCAGGAAAGGGCAAAGAATAAAGATAAACATGTAATAAGTGGTATTAACATCAAAGGCGGGGACAAATGAAAGCGGTGTCGCGTAGCGATAATTTTTTGGAAGTCTAAGAAGACGCGACAAAATCATAATGGGGACAATATAGTTCAGTAGCGTTTGTCGAGTGAAACATTTTGGAAGTTATTTGAAAGAAATCGGTTCACGCGTTCCAAAGATATAAACAATTTAGTGAAGTACATTTTAAGCACACAACTAGACACGATAGCCATTGTTGTAGCTTAAGATCTAATGTAAAAAGTTGGTTTTTTCAAAAAATTAAGTAAACGCGTGAAGCGATTCAAACGAAACTTTTGGCATTAATAGAAGAAATTATGGGGAGAATTATGGCACTACTCACAACGCGGAGAAATTTCGGGGGGCTACGGTATAAAAGGAAATGTAAATTGTATAAGTGGGAAATTCCAAACGAGTCGTATGACGTCAGAGCGGTGGAAGGGGATCGACCGTCTTCAGATTAAAAGAACTTTGGAAATTTTAGATGGTAGAAAACCAAATAGAAAACGGTAATAGCATTCAATTTGAAAATGCATGAGAATAATAAAGAGAGACGACCCAGAAAGAAGAAGATTAACTTAAAAATATATAATATTATATAGAAGACCCGGAAGTGATCGTGAAATGTTCGAGAAAAAAAAGAGGAAGTCTCGGGACAACAATGAGAAGAAGAACGCGGGGAGGATAGCTTGAGAGGGACGTATGTTGAAACGCTCCGCGGAAATTAAAAAAATTTTGTTAGAAAGTTGTGCTAATCACGCGAGCAAAGTTAATTTTATAACGTTTAGTTGTAGTGGAGAAAGTTTAGAAGGTGAAACGCGGAAAATTATTGAAAAATTTTCAAAGAGAACGTTGTTCGCGAATATAAACAGTCGCATCATCAGCCGTGTGATTAAACTCGTTTCGTAAGTAATAAACAGTTATAACGAAGAGACATTAATTATTTAAAATGAAATTTTCCGAATTACGTGTGTGAAAAATGGAAGGATGCTGCGAATGGACAAACAAAAGGACGCTGCGTATATTTGGCGAGGGTGATGCATGAGAACGGCGCGGTGCAGGTCGCTGAACTCAACGAAAGGAAAGTGCACTAACTTTATTTAAATTGGTAATGCGCATTGATAAGAAGAAAGAATAGACTCATAGCTTCTAATGTACAAGGCCAAGTTTTGTCAAATAGAAATAGATTTTAGTGAAAACAAAAAATAGAATGCGCATTCAAGTATGAGTGATTTGGTTTTAATCTTATAGTGTAAATCTTCAGTGTGAATGAGAATTTCGTGTTTCTAGGGTATTGTTTATTGTGTATTTAGTGTATTGTGTATTGTTTTTCGATTTTGTGTTGTTTGTTATTTGTTATGCCTCTAGCAGAGGAAGGAGAACAAAAAAAAAAAAACAGATAATATAAACGATGTCGAACGTTGTTGGTTCGACATTAAACCAATGCAATTGGTCTTATAAGTATGTGTAGTTAGATGAGGACCTACGCCCACGTGCCCGAATACTACGTCAGGATCCTGTATAGGTCCGCCACAGCCTCACGCCCAGTATTTATATCTGTATGAATAAATATCAGAAAAGCAGCTAGGCAACGGGCAAATTTCAGATGTATGTATTTTTGGCAACCCAACGTCAGGCATAATAGTGGACATTTTGGTAAGAACTATAGATGAAAGGAGCACAGGTAAAGATCGTTACATATTTTTTGTAAGTTAGTTTTGAGAAAGAAAAGCAGAACGGATAGGTGACGTGTACCATTACATATTTGGCAGCCCAGCGTGGGGGCCATTGTAGAAGGTTTTCGGAGGTAGACATAGGTACCGTTACATATTTGGCGCCGCAACGCGGGTCGTGAGTAGAACGAGTACCAGGGCACTATAATAGTACGCAAGTGGGCTAGGAAATCAGGTCAAAGATCATTGTAACCATAACATATTGTATTTCAAAATGGAGACGCGTAGTGGAAAAATGATAAGCATACGGGATACGTCGGATTCGGAGACAATTTCCGCTCGCGATGAGGACGAGGAGGGCCAACGTTTACAGGAAGTAGAAGTAGAAGGGGAGGGGAATATTGCGATAAACACTCAAAGTGCAGATATGAGCCAGGAAGCTGCAGGTGAAATTGTTCCTGAGGTGCAAGGGGTACCCGAATCCACCCTTTCCATGTTGCTACGTGTAATGCAAGAAATAAGAAGTGACAATGTTAGGTTGGAGAATAATTTGCAGAGGCAAATAGAAGGTAAATTTGAGGAAGTTGTGGAGCAGAATAAAGGAATAAATGCCGCGCTGAACAAATTGCAGAATGAGGTGCAGGTCGCGGTGTCGAAAGTTCAAGACGAAGTAAGCGCGTTTAAAGTGGAAACAATCGCGCGTTTCGCCAGGTTAGAACAGAACGCGAAAACGGGGGAGGAAACATCAGAAACTCGTTTCGCGGTACAAGAGGTGTTCAACCAACAAATTAGTACAGGTGTGGGTGAAATCCAATCGACCGTGGGCACCTTGCAACAATCGGTGCAATTACAAGAAACGCGATTGTCAGACATAGGCAGGAATGTGCAGGACTTCAAAGAAGTGGCGCGACAGCAAGACGCTCGTATAGGTCGTGTAGAAGAATCTATCAGTGGGATAGATAGAAATATTATAACGGCTGTTCAGGGAGAATTAAATAGTCGGAAATTGGCAGATATAGGATCGACAAAAGAAGTCGATAAAGAAATTCTGAACAAGATAGCAGACCTAGAGCAGCAGGTGTATGCAGCGCGAAGGGCGAATGGCAATGGTTACGCAATGGGGCATGCGACGTTGCCAAATTACCTGCGATTTCATGGGGAAAGCAGAGAACAACCATACTCATTTCTGACGGCACTCGAGAACTATTTTAAAGTAAATAACATTCCGGAAGGAATGAAGTTGAGATTCGTAGAGGAAGCCCTTAGCTCTAAGGCGCAGTATTGGTGGCAGGCGCTGACACCAACACCGGAAACATATGGGGAATGGAGGGCTAAGTTTCTAGAACGATACTGGAACCAACACCATAGGTTCGAGTTGAAATACCGGCTGATGTCAGAACGGTATCGGAAAGGAAGCGCCGAAACTATGAGCGATTTCGTCACCCGGAAAGTTAGTGCATTTAAGGTATGCAGCGAAGAATTTAACCCGGCGGAAATTATTCGAATCCTCATTCGACAGATGCCGAGCGGGATAAGAAATTTGCTTTGGAACAATATGCCGGAGACGATTGACGCGTTAATTGAAAGAGTAAGTCGGTTCGATCAGGCGAACGACGAGAATGAACGGGACGGGCGTGACGGGAAAGGTCCGAATTCCGGTAATGTTAATGGCAATAACCGATACAATGGAGGGCAATATCGGCATGATAATGTGTGCGCAATAGAGGTGCGCGAAGACAAGCCTCGAGGGAGGGAAGAAAAGTCACAGGACGGACAGGTGCAACGAAAACCGAAGCCGAAGGACGGCGAACGAGCAGGCGCGGAACGATCGGAGCAAGAAGCCAGGGATCGTAATCAGGCAAAGACGGAAGGGGCGCAAGGGCGATGGGAACTAACGGCAAGGAAGGAAAACTAGATGCGTTTGGTGCGAGAAGGTGGATCGAACCAAACGAGAGGCAAAAGGATGTCGTGACAATTGTGGCAATAGCGAGCATTGTGGTCGAAGGTGATGAATTGCTTCGAGAGGAAACAACAGAAGGCGCAGGGCCAAGTAAATGTTTGATTCTGCAAGGCAGGTGTTACGGGAAGGAAGTTCGAGCGCTGGTAGATACGGGTAGTAGTATTAGTGCGGTATCGGAAGAATTTTGCAAGAAGGTGCAGAAAGAGGGGCATATGTTGGTAGAACTGCCGACGCGGAAGCTTCGCGTGATCATGGCTAATCGAAGAGCGGCAAACACCACAGGGAAGCAAATCTGGTTGGAAATAGATTTAGGAGAGGTGACAATAGAGGTAGCAGCAATTGTTGTCCGGGGGCTGATCCGTGACGTCATCATTGGGATGGATGCACTGGATGCTTGCCAAGCCGTTGTCGACGTGAGAGCGAGGAGAATAACGCTAAAGTCGCAAGGTTTTATTGGAAGCAGGTCAGTGGTCGCTCAACTTGATAGTACGGAGGCGGAAGGAAACGAGCTTCAGGCTACCATGGAAGAGACTCTTCAGAATGTGGAAAGGGCCGCGGAGGAGGTCATCGATCAAGAGGGCTGTCCGGTGCGAGTTCGCCAGTTGCTAAGGGAATTTATTGAAGTTTTTGGGGAGTCGTCAGAGCCGGTGAAGGGCTACAAGTTTAAGCTGCAATTGAAGGATACTACGCCGTTTTCTACGAAACAATATCCCGTACCACAGGTGTATCATGGGCAGGTGCGCCAGTTGATTAAAGAGATGGAGCAGAAGGGCGTTATTAGAAAGGCAATAACCCCGTACGTTAGTCCGTTGGTTGTAGTAGTAAAGAAGAACGGGAACATTCGTTTGTGTCTTGACGCGAGAAGGTTAAATACGGTCACAATTCCACGATACGAGACGCCACCTACTGTAAGTGAAATGGTTATGAAGTTAGGAGGGGCGAAGATCTTCAGCGCGTTAGATTTTTCATCCGCGTATTGGCAAATAGAGGTAGAAGCTGGATGTCAGCAATACATTAGTTTTAAATTTGAAGGAACTGTATATTCATTTACACGATTGCCATTCGGGTTAAAAAATTCTGGCGCAGCGTTGATCAGGTATCTCGACGATGTGATCCCGGCGGACTTGAAGAACACCATAGTGATGTACGTCGACGACATTATTTTGTTCTCACCTGATTTGGAGTCCCATTTGAAGGATTTGAAGAAATTATTAGAGATTTTCAGAGAGTACAATTTAAAATTGAACTTAGAAAAGTGTGAATTTTGTCGTCAAAAGGTGCAGTTCATGGGACACGAAATCTCGAGTGCAGGGATGAAGATACAGGAGAACAAGAGAGAATTGATTCGGAGTTTACCACCACCCAAGAATGTGCGAGGATTGCGTCGACTTTTCGGAATTTGCAATTATTATGCGCGATTCGTAAAGAATTACTCGCAGAAAGTAGTGCCATTGTTGCACCTGTTAAAGAAAGGGAGCAGGTGGCAATGGACTCAACAATGCCAAGAAGCCTTCGAGCAGTTGTTGAATGCTTTCGAACGCACGTACGTAGTTCAATACCCCGATTTTCGTCGCCGTATGTACTTGCAGACAGACAGTAGCGGGTTCGCATTGGGGGCGATGTTATTTCAGTTAGGTGAATGTGGAGAGCTGCAAATAATTGCTTTAGACAGTCGCACGTTAAAAGGAAGCGAATTAAATTTTGGAGTGACAGAATTGGAAGCACTTGCTATTGTGTGGGCGACCCGAAAATTTAGGACATTGTTGGTAGGGCGTCCATTCACAATTATTACGGACCACAAGGCATTAACATTTCTTATGAGAAGCCACACTCACAACGATAAGCTTCTACGCTGGACTTTGTGGTTACAACAATTTCAATTCGAGATCGAATATTGTGAAGGTCGGAAGAATTTGCTTCCAGACTATCTGTCAAGGATAAAGGTGAAAGAAAAAGGGATGTTTGAGAGCGTAATGACAGTCATTAGAGTACGAGAAATCAACCCACGATGGACGACAAGGGCGGTGATCGATATGCAACAGCGCAACGGTTTTGTGCAAGAAATCGTGAAGATGGTTAGTGGTCAGCCCTACGACGAGAATCAAATACGAAAGGAGAAGGATAAAGACGTGAATAATTGGAAGATTTATGAAAATATACTATTAAGAAGAACCGGTAGCACAGGAGAGAAATTTCGGATATGGATTCCAGAGGAAAATCGTAAGGAGCTAGCTACTTCCACGCATGAGCATTATGGGCATTTTGGAGGGGGGAAAATAGTGCAGATATTAGCAGACTATTGTTACTGGCCGAACATGGGAAAGGAGGTGAGGCGAATAGCGAGTGCATGTGACGTGTGCCAGAAGACCAAACAACCGAATCGGCATTGTGAAGGAGAATGGCAAGCAATCGTGCCTCAAGGGCCTCGAGATCTCTATGCAGTAGATTTATACGGCCCGCTGCCGAAGACGAGGTTTGGCAACCAGCATTTATTCGTCATCATCGACGTGTTCACGAAGTTCGTGCAGATTTTCCCCATACGAAAGCCCAATACAGCAAGTTGCGTCCGCCAAGTAAAAAAATTTATCGAAATGTGCGGAAAACCGGCCCGGATTCTAAGCGATAGAGGAACTCAGTTTACAAGCGACAGGTGGAGAGAGGAAATGGAAGCTCTAGAAATCTCCATTCACTTCACAGCTGTGCGCCACCCTCAGAGTAATCCGAGCGAGAGAGTAATGCGAGAATTGTCACGACTATTCCGGGTATATACGGCAGAAAACCATCGGGCATGGTTTGAGGCGGTGCCAATATTGAATGACATCCTCAACGCGGTACCGCACTCCAGTACCAACGTGACGCCGTGGGAAGCGCACTTCGGAAGAAGGAAGATGAGACCATTTGACCGTATTCAGATCCCACCAGAAATCGGCGGTGTACAAGAAGTGGCAGCAGGTCAACAGATAGTGTACGAGCAGTTACGGAAGTCGGCAACGAGTAGGAAGAAGGCCCAGAAGCAATGCCAACGGAGGACGTTTAAAGCAGGAGACAAAGTATTAGTCCGAGCGTCTCATTCGTCCTCGTCGGAACAGAAATTGTTTCGAAAATTCTTTCCGCTCTATGACGGCCCGTACACTATTAAAAAGGTATTAAATAATAACAATGTGGTGTTAGTAGACAGGAATGTAGATAAAGGAACTCAGAATATTTATAATGTGAAGTTATACAAAGAACTAGGATGATAATTGGTAATAGCGAGGTAGCCTGTACAAGAAGTTGAGAGGAAAATAGTTCCAATGTTAAAGAATAGCTTTGAGGAACAAAGATTAGATGTTAAAAAAGGTAGTTTTAAGGAATAGGTTAAGATTAGTTGTAAAGAGTATTTTATAAACAAGAAAGGAAGATTATTTAGATTAAGGCACAGGTGGAAAAGGGGTGAAAAGTGTAACGTGTGATAGTGCGACAATAGACGACGGTAGAGCGTGTCGATGTAGTACAGTGCAGATGCAAACACTAGCCGGTGCGTCCGTCGCAAATCTCCAGGGAAGCGGTAGTGTTGTGTACTTCAAGCATGCATTGTTCGCTCAAGGTCAAGTTCACCAACACAGTCAGCGAGTAGCCGTTGAACTGCAACAGGTACTGAGTGAAGTAGGAGGCGTGTGGGAATAAACAAGAGTAACGATGTGTAGTGATAGATGTAGACTCATCATGACGGTGTCATATCTGAGCGACATCTTAGGCGGGGGAAGATGTAACAATCCAGGATCCCCAGGAAAGGGCAAAGAATAAAGATAAACATGTAATAAGTGGTATTAACATCAAAGGCGGGGACAAATGAAAGCGGTGTCGCGTAGCGATAATTTTTTTGGAAGTCTAAGAAGACGCGACAAAATCATAATGGGGACAATATAGTTCAGTAGCGTTTGTCGAGTGAAACATTTTGGAAGTTATTTGAAAGAAATCGGTTCACGCGTTCCAAAGATATAAACAATTTAGTGAAGTACATTTTAAGCACACAACTAGACACGATAGCCATTGTTGTAGCTTAAGATCTAATGTAAAAAGTTGGTTTTTTCAAAAAATTAAGTAAACGCGTGAAGCGATTCAAACGAAACTTTTGGCATTAATAGAAGAAATTATGGGGAGAATTATGGCACTACTCACAACGCGGAGAAATTTCGGGGGCTACGGTATAAAAGGAAATGTAAATTGTATAAGTGGGAAATTCCAAACGAGTCGTATGACGTCAGAGCGGTGGAAGGGGATCGACCGTCTTCAGATTAAAAGAACTTTGGAAATTTTAGATGGTAGAAAACCAAATAGAAAACGGTAATAGCATTCAATTTGAAAATGCATGAGAATAATAAAGAGAGACGACCCAGAAAGAAGAAGATTAACTTAAAAATATATAATATTATATAGAAGACCCGGAAGTGATCGTGAAATGTTCGAGAAAAAAAAGAGGAAGTCTCGGGACAACAATGAGAAGAAGAACGCGGGGAGGATAGCTTGAGAGGGACGTATGTTGAAACGCTCCGCGGAAATTAAAAAAATTTTGTTAGAAAGTTGTGCTAATCACGCGAGCAAAGTTAATTTTATAACGTTTAGTTGTAGTGGAGAAAGTTCAGAAGGTGAAACGCGGAAAATTATTGAAAAATTTTCGAAGAGAACGTTGTTCGCGAATATAAACAGTCGCATCATCAGCCGTGTGATTAAACTCGTTTCGTAAGTAATAAACAGTTATAACGAAGAGACATTAATTATTTAAAATGAAATTTTCCGAATTACGTGTGTGAAAAATGGAAGGATGCTGCGAATGGACAAACAAAAGGACGCTGCGTATATTTGGCGAGGGTGATGCATGAGAACGGCGCGGTGCAGGTCGCTGAACTCAACGAAAGGAAAGTGCACTAACTTTATTTAAATTGGTAATGCGCATTGATAAGAAGAAAGAATAGACTCATAGCTTCTAATGTACAAGGCCAAGTTTTGTCAAATAGAAATAGATTTTAGTGAAAACAAAAAATAGAATGCGCATTCAAGTATGAATGATTTGGTTTTAATCTTATAGTGTAAATCTTCAGTGTGAATGAGAATTTCGTGTTTCTAGGGTATTGTTTATTGTGTATTTAGTGTATTGTGTATTGTTTTTCGATTTTGTGTTGTTTGTTATTTGTTATGCCTCTAGCAGAGGAAGGAGAACAAAAAAAAAAAAACAGATAATATAAACGATGTCGAACGTTGTTGGTTCGACATTAAACCAATGCAATTGGTCTTATAAGTATGTGTAGTTAGATGAGGACCTACGCCCACGTGCCCGAATACTACGTCAGGATCCTGTATAGGTCCGCCACAGCCTCACGCCCAGTATTTATATCTGTATGAATAAATATCAGAAAAGCAGCTAGGCAACGGGCAAATTTCAGATGTATGTATTTTTGGCAACCCAACGTCAGGCATAATAGTGGACATTTTGGTAAGAACTATAGATGAAAGGAGCACAGGTAAAGATCGTTACATATTTTTTTGTAAGTTAGTTTTGAGAAAGAAAAGCAGAACGGATAGGTGACGTGTACCATTACATATTTGGCAGCCCAGCGTGGGGGCCATTGTAGAAGGTTTTCGGAGGTAGACATAGGTACCGTTACAGAACATTAGTAGGAAACAAAAATATTTCCTTCTAACACTTGAGGTTTGAAGTCAAATTTTTCTAGAAAGCGCTAATGCCAATATGTGGCAAAACTATTAATTTATTTAAACTCTATATCTACTTATGTCTGAGGGTAGGCGAAAGAGGAAGGTTAATCTTTTATGTTATCTTTATTATTTATTAGAGTGGTGGTTTGCTTTTACCTTCCACTCTAACAAGGATGGCAAAGATTCCTTGTGCAAGGGATCGCGAGGGCCGAATGATAACGATAGATGAACGGCTGCGGATGGGATGATTACATTGATGAGAAGCCAACCACGGCACAATTGTAAATGGGAAAAGACTTTTGCTTTAAATGAGACTCGAACGCGAAGCTTCTAGTTCTGCGTATTTGGATGATGTCCCAAATCCTTGATTCGCTGGAGCCGGCATTGAAACATACCTACCCTCATTACATTTTTACAGGAGATAGTTTTTAACGCCTCGAAAAAAATTAAGTTGTGGTAGTCCGAAGTCTGAGAGGATTATGAAATCATATACAATATTATCCCATATTGCAATGCTACCTGTAATTACAATGTACTTCAGTACGTTTCATTTGAATTACAAAACATTTTTATGGCTTCTCATTGCATTTCGAAAACGTTTCGTATTCATTTTTCCATTATCTTTTTTAATAATATTTAAAAAATTATTATTTTAAATTTCCAACAGTAACAGGGTAATTAGCTCCCACCTCTTCATCAACATATTCAAGTGTACGCATATTTTTACTTTATCGCTACCGCTACCGCTGTATAGGGAAAGTTATGTAAAACTTCGCGAAAAATCGACGAATTTTCGGTAGAAAAACTTTTATTACAAGACGCTGGCAACGAAAACGTGAATAAATCCAGATTCTAAATTTAGAAAAAAAATCCTCTAACACGTATTGTAGCCAGAATCCATGTTTTGAGTACTTGATACCGAAAATTCGATTAACGCCGAAACGCCTGTCCGTTCGTCTGTCTGTGAACAACACTAGCGGCTAAACCGCTCAGCCGATTTTCTCCAAAAATGATATTCTCCAATCGATTTGGCTGATGTCGCGGCACTATCAATTTGAAACCTCGCTAGCACTACCAATATCGGTTACCACAAAACCATATATGCCACCATTTAGAACTATTTAATTGCTAATTAATTACGCAAAAATTAAATTAATTGCTCTTCAAACTTCCGAGTAATTAATAGTGAATCGGCTGGCCGGCCGACCGGCTGGCTGCGTGACGTCACGGATGAGGAGTGCGCGCCAGGCTGCCGCACACTTGTTGAATCGGGCCTAAAACGTGGTCATAATTGCAAATGTCAATGGATTTGCGTAAAAATTGGTATCACCAAGTTTTTGAGGTCGCTGAATTTGAATATCATAATGAAATTTCAAAATTCAAAATGGTGGGTTCGAAATGGCTAACTGACTCATAAAAATGAACCCAATATATGTAGAAAAATTGATAGAATGCCTCTCACGGTCGCTGATGTCGAATAACGAAATGAAATATCAAAATTCAAAGTTGAAACTTGAAAGTGAAAGGATTGTGCGTAGAAATATGGTTGTACGTAACGTACTATTTTCGAAGTTGCTGAATACAAATATTGCAACGAAATTCAAAACCGTTGCTTTAAAAAGATACATGGGATTTCAAGGATAAAGAAATGTTTTAGAGGGAAATGTGATTTAAGAGAGTTTTTGACTTCCTTGGTTCATTGATTTACTTAATGAGAACAATCGTAATGATCGTAAAGTAGCATCTGTGCAGGTTTTCCTGTGCCCTGGAATCTCTACCTCCTTCCTTTTCCTACATTATTTTTTAAATTGAATTATGAAAAAATAGTTTTTGGTAACATTTGATGTATTAACTTATCATATTAACTCCGCTAATGTTCTCTTCTTTAAAAAGAAACATCTACAATGTGTCAATTCAATAGAGACACTATTCTGGCAATTTATGATTTCTTGTCTTATCCTAAATATACCGATATTGACGGAATATCTTGCCCAAAATCGAGATGATTTTAGAATATCTGTGCAAATCCTAACTATCGTTGGGCATTTTTTCATTCTTTTGACGTAAAAGGAAAGAGGCAGCGAAAAGAGACACATAACGTAAGAAGTGGATTCAATAACGACTGGATATCCCGGGAGATCCAAACTGAGCATGAAGATCATGGCACCGGAAAACAAAGATCACTTCGATGCGTCACTGCATGTCAGATGCTCGAGAACGGAAATGTTTAAGAAAATATGCCGTCATTCAAGGTCAAAAGGGCCATCGAAAATACAGCTGACACACATTTCCTTTTTATCGTGTGGTGAACAATTATTTACAAAAATTATTTGAGGTAATTATACTCACAAATACGATAATGTATAAGAAATGCCCGTAAAGGAAATATTGACATGAGAAATATTTCAAAAAATTTTTTTGTATAATTTAAAAAACAACAATAAAAGAATACATCACAGTGACATTTATGTCATGTTATTAAGTCCATTTAGAACTATCTGTACAAAAAATTAATACCAAAATCTGGAGCCCTTTTCGAGAAAATTGCATTTGACCGTTTCTCAAAATGGGGAATTTGGAGTTATATACATTTACAATAGTATAATTATATCATAAGCAATATTGTAAGTTATATGTGTATATTTGTGTTACTCAATTGCCACCCATCTGTCGGGAATCAATGTAGTACAGACCTAATTTCGTCGGCACTTATTTATTGAAAAATATGTTATTGAAAAAATGGTCAACTGTAGTTTGAGATAACATCATTAAGTTCACTTTTACATCCGTAGAACTCTTATTCTTGGTTTCTACGACAAGAAAATGAGAATCCTTAAAGTACACTAAAAATCTTAAAGTGTCGGTGGCACGGATTAATATGTTTAATCATTCCAAAAATTTATATAAGTAATTTTCTTATTAAAAGTAATTATCAGAAGAAGAAATCGAAAAAATATACCGAGAAAATAAATCCCTGTGGCGTCGAAGACACTTCCGGGATATCTAGTGTTAAATGCTACTATGTAGCATTGCAGTAACGTGGCTATAAAATAAAAAGGTGCAGGTATGAGCAGCTAAATGTGTGTTATTCTGATTAAGGGCATTCTATTTGATAAACAAAAAAATGATTGAGGTAGAAATACTTAGGACAAAAAATATAATCCACAATATACATGACTAACATTGTTACGCTACATAGGTTAGAATTCAGCCGTATTATACATAAAATAATTAGACATTTTTTCTTAAACATATACTTAACTTATAGTCAAAAGTGTCTTCTATTCGGAAACACGAAAAGAATCCACAGAAAAATAATTTAAACACTTTTTTTTAATTTAACAAAAATAGTCGACAAGAAGCAATGAATTCGCGTGTTTCAAGCAATGGTAAATTTACGAGACCGTGAGGACGACAAAAATTATTGAAATAACAATCTGGAGCTAAAATAGTGTGCTCCAATGTCTTGCAAACGAGATTTGATAGCTCAGAATTCAGAATTGTTTAAACAGCTTTTTCCAAACTTTCGACGTTTCCTTCCCCGATACTCTGTATATCCATGCTTCTTTAAAACCAAAAACAATAATTTGCGTACTGAAAACTAATTAATTAAACCCATGGCAGTAGAACTGTTAACATAAGTACTGTCACACATCTTTCGCAGGATAAGGAGTAAAATTTAAAGAAAAATTATAGTTCACATAAATTTTGACAAATTGCGTCTTACTTTCTATGATATTCAAATGGTAACATTATATTACAATATTCAATTGGTTAACAATTTCGGCTAAAGAGTCTTGTTTGATAATTCTCCAATTTCGTATTGTAATAAGATATCTTATGATACTCATGTCGTAAATAACTATTTGACAACTATTATGTTTAGTGTATGTGTCTAGCAGGTTTTGTATTATTCTGAGAAACTGGATCATACGAATCACGTTTACTACGTTATTCACACAGGAGCACATGAATCTCAAAAAAGTATTTAATAATATAATCCTTGCTGATGAATCAACGTTTTATTGATGATTTTAATTTTGAAAATTTTCATTAGTTTGGATGTTTAAATATAGGTATCACATGTAATTACATGTCTGTTAAACACGATAGCATTATATGAATCAAGAAACATTGTTTTTCATTTAATCATTCAACTTCATCAATCACTCAAAATTACTTTAATTTTCTCTGCTTATCAGTTTTTTAATCTCAGATCTTCGATGAAGACATGAATCAAATAACATTGTAGATATTTCAGTGTTTTAAAAATAATAACGTGAATAAATGCTTATATTTATTGAATTGGTTTTATAATAACCTGTAAAAACATGGGTTTTCTGTTGGTTTTGGGGATGTTGAAAACATTCAAATAGTAAAGGCAATGTTAAGCTGGTGACCTTTAACATTGTTTATTTGATATTTTTCTTAGAGATAGTTTATAATGGTTAAACGTTTTCAAAGAGTGCACATTAGATACCTCGAATGGCCCGTTTCCGTTTAATAAACCGCTACGTTCTCCCTGTACAGATGGTCGTGCAAAATTAAAGGTTTTGATAGATTCGTAGAATGGCGGCCAACAAACCACCTTCGAACTCTGACGATACTGAAATGTAGTCTGTGTTGGGAAGGTCATATCACTTGACCACCAAGTTCGTTCTATGTATTTTCACTGGGAAATGCTAGAGCATTGATATTTACTAAACTGTAAACAAACGCTAAATCTCTTTGAATTGTTATAACATCTGTTTTGCTTTCTTTTAGTAATATCAACTCGTTTTACCAAATACGTGAGCTTGTTATATTTTTACACGCTACAATAATTTAATTTTACAATTATTTATTTTCAAGCATTTAGGAATTCATGAAATTTCATTGAAACGTTCGCCAATCTAAAAACGTTTTAAATGTATATTAAATATATTAATGTTGTTTAAAAATATGTATTAACAATGCGTAGATTTAGCACATAAAGCTCTGATTTGAATATTATACAATGAAATCATCAAATTAACAGTTTTAGAAAGGAATGATAAATTGAATTGAAAATATTAACTTAAAGTTTATATACGTTTATTTAGAAATTTCTATACTTGTGTAAATATTGTGATGTGTGATTCTACTCATGTGATCTTTCAAAACACAATTGAATATTTCTGTATTTGAAAACCTTAACACTACCTTCATCCAATCCAGTGCAGTTTATAGCAAACAGCTAACCAACATGTTTCCCTATTTTTCAATGGTAATGGTTAAACAAGAGAAACAAATAGTTTCTGACTCTCGGTGTTAACAGGGGACTTAAAAAAAATTAATAATACAGTTGTTCGGTTGCTCAACATCCCTTTGATAGAAAAACAGAAACAATTGTTTGGGCGTAATACACCTTGAAAAATATTTTTTTTATAATCAATTTCTTTCCTATTTGATAAATATATCGACTTGCAAATTGTAGGACTTAAAAGAGAATATAAAAACCAAATAAAAGTTATACTCATACTTGCCATAAAAATTCGAATTTTGCATAATTAAATTGGCCACAGAATTTGTTTACAAGCAAGTGCATTTTAAGCGTATGTGGCAGGCAAAAGCGCGGCATTGGAGAACTGTTTTTTCAGTATGCCCATCCCACACTATATCACATGCACCAATCACAGACAACTGTGGTTCTACCTGCTAGCGATTGGTCAACGCGTCCCTCCCCCTGCCCTCCCCCAGGCCGAGGAGTGTCCAAGTTTGTCGGCGCGGTGTGGAAGATAGAATTTTGAACGACATTTTTTCTGAGGGAGAGGGTACGTACAATGTGTACGTACTATACAATATGATTGTTAAAATAATTACATAATAAATTCCATTCCAGGTACCATAAATAAATATTTAAATCAATTTTCTCACACAAAAAAAAAGAAGGTAACGAATGAAAACTCTCGGCCTAGGCAGGGTCCCCTGCCCCCATCTTCCCATTGAATCTGTCACTGGTGTGCAGTACCCACGGCAGATAGCACCTTTTGCATCTTATCGTAATTGGAGGTGTTTCGGCTTGAACTGCATCCCCCTTGTAGTTTTTATACTATTTTCCAGCAACTTTGAGCTTCGTATTCTTCAGCCTTTGCCATTCATCATAATTTACCTGCCTTTTTACCTTTATTCAGGAGTTTAACGATGTTTGTTACGGGTGGCGTGAGCGCCTTGTCCACCATTTCTTTGCAGATAGCACCTTCTGCAGCTAATGTGAACTTTCTAATTTCGAAAATAATGCTTTGTAGTAAGTGTACGCTCACGATATTGCACCAGCGACATAATTACGTCGCATACAACCGTTCTACATTGAAATGTAACTTTCGGTGAAAGTGTCAGTTAGCACCTTTTGCTGGTGGATGAACTCGTCTTTTCACGCTTGTTATGATGAGCTAAAAAAATCTATAGGGTTCTATTTAAAAAATCGAAGTTGGGTCAATATCTCTGCAATAACTGGTGTTACCGCTAATACCTATCGAAAACGAACCATCATTTTGATGGATATTGTAAAAAATCACAATGAATTTCCCCCAAATACCTGTATGATTCTACTGAAATACCGGTATTTTCGAAAATACCGGTATTTTGATGAGAGAATACCGCTATAATACCTTTAAATAAAGGTATTTTATCGGTATAGACGTCGGATAAAGGTAAAATACCTCTAAAAATACCGGTATTTGACGTCTTATACCGGAATTTTTAAAGGTATTCTGAATAAATGTATAATAGAGGTAAAGGTATTTCTATACCGGTAAAAATACCTTTACCGCTATTATTTCGGGATTCGGTCCCTGTTTAAAACTAGCAGATGCTACAAAAAATGTCCAACATTCAAATCTTGATTTACAAATAACTTTGCCACCGAGAAAGAACAGAAAGTCACATGAACAAATACCCACTGTATACCCACTGTAAAACGATAGGTCGTTGATCGAGGATAATTTCACATAGGCGATGTTTTGCGAGGCTTTAGCCCGACAATTTCAACAAAATAAACTTGTAATTCGATACCACAGATGTCTAACGTACTACGATAGAGTCAAGTGTTTTCCAACATACCGTGGATTATGTCACACTTATGGTCATTAAGCGATCATTAGTAGTCATCCTTGAAGGACCTTTACGAACAAAGTATTGGCATAATTTTCAATATCGGAGTCAGCTCTCGTCCAGTTCGTGATTTCATTTTCATTTGCCAGTCAGCTGGGCGGGCAGCGGCGCCGGCAGTCTGGCGCCCACTCGTCACCCATGACGTCACATTACCAGCCGGTCTGTTGGCTGCGGGCACGCCTGGCAGTTCACAATTAATTATTCGGTAGTTTGAAGAGCAATTAATTTAATTTTTGCGTACTTAATTAGCAATTAAATCACTCTACAAGATGGCATATTTGGTTTTGTGGTAACTAATTGTGGTAAATCCACAATGGTTAATCTTCCGCTAGCTCACTATTAATTACGCAAAAAATTGAAGAGCAATTAATTTAATTATTGCGTAATTAATTGGCAAGTAAATCGCTCTACAAGATGGCACATATGGTTTTGTGGTAACCGTTTTTGGTAGTGCCAGCGGAAACCGGAAGTGCTAGTTTATAATTATTTACTCCGAAGTTTGACGAGCAATTAAATTAATTTTTGCGTAATTAATTAGCTATTAAAATGTGCTAAATGGTGGCATGTGGTTTTGTGGTAACCGATATTGGTAGTACCAGCATAAGAGAGGTCAATTCGAAACCGATATTTTAATTTTGGGGGATACTTAAATGAGTCCCCTGAGGCAGCTTCCAAATTTTCAGAAAGAATGGCTTCATCGTTTTTGATTAAATGTTGTTGGATAGTGGACATTTAAAAAAAAGGTGTAGATCTCATGTTCGTTGAAAACCCTTAATTTTTAAATTACAAAAATTCAAAATTTGTTCGCCGCCTTTCTACAACTAAAATATTTAAGTTACTCTTCATGAAATCTGTTCCATAAAGATAGATTTTGAAAGAAGGTCATTACAATTTTTGGAAGCGAGTATTTTTCGCCTAATTATGCGTGAAATATAGGCAATTTTTAATTTTGTTTATACAATTTTTTTCTCAAATACGGCTTCATCAGTTTTGATGAAATATTCTTGTTGGATATCCTGAAGGATGTTTAAGAGAATGGTGCAGGACTCATGTTCGTTGAAAACTCTCATTTTTCGAGAAATTGAAAAAATTCAAAATTTTTTCGGCGTCTTTCTGACTACAATTATTAATATAAACATTTTTTTCTTAATGAAATGTGTTCATCAAAAATACATCTAAAACTAATGTCATGTTTAATTTTTCAAAAACATGAGTATTTTTTGCGAAATTTTGTGTTGAGCACAAGCAATTTTTATTTTCTTTAAACCATTTTTTGTCTTAAAAATCGCACATTTTTTTATTAAATTTAGATCTGAGATAGCGTATAGGACTCTTAAGATAATGGCGTAGGTATCATGTTTGTTAAAATGCCTGATGTTTCTAGAAAAAGAAAAAATACTTCGGCGTCTTCCAACAATTACACTTGTGAAGATACATTTTTTCTTAATGAAATGTATTTATCAAAAACCAATCTTCAAATAAGGTCATGTTGAATTTTGGAAAAATATGGGTATTTTTTGTGTAATTTAGCGACAAACATCATTGCCCACTTCGAATTTACTGAGCTTCGTGAACGTAATTCCAGGATGCTTTGGATGAAGTTGGATGCTTCGTAAGTTACAATTTGTTTAATATTTCATATTTCTTCGCTTCTTACATTCGAGCTTTTGTTATACATTTACACATTAATCTTCCAAAAATTACTTAAAAGCTATTCGAAATATATGAAATAAAAATTGCTAGCCTACAGGAAATCAGATTGGAATACAACAATCAATCGGGAACTAATTGTTGTGAATTACATCTTATTGTTGGGACACGATTTACCTGTATGTAAAAGAGTTATAATTGTCAAATTGGTGTTGATATTTTGTTGAAAATATTGAATTTTTGCACCAAATGTTCTACGATTTCAAATGAGTTTTATAAAAAATGAGAACTGAGATGTGTTAATTCGGAGAGAAATTGTGGTATAAATAGTATTACATAACTATTACTAAAGGCGTGCTGGTTTAGCACCACTAGTTATTTATATATTTTTTATCTCCAGCTGATTCCTCTACGTTGCCTGATTATTGCTCACAATCGTCTGTTCAACATCGTCGCTCGCCCCGCACGCCCTATCGGGGTACCTACTCGACTTCATCTGTTCCTCCCGCTCATCGTGCTTTGCTAACATCCTCACCATGTGGACCGCCATGGCCGCCACCCCTACAAAGCCCGTCCAGCCTCTTCCGCTCAGCCCCCTCCCCCGCAGGTCGCATCGGGCCACCATGGCTGTCGCGGCAATCCATTGCAGCCTATTCTTCTTGGCCACTTCTTCCCTGTCATCATGGTTCGTCCGTACTCCCTATCTGGCAGGAATAAATAAATTCTCAAGTGCGCCACAACAAATCTATTGGATAGAAACAAAACTGCCTGCTACAAACGAAACTACACTGTGCCTGGGGATTTACGTATGTTCCAATTTACTTACGAAACTATATTATAATAGAAATTTACATTTTATCGCGCAGTTTTACTCAACGTTCTCTTCTATTTGCAGTTTATGACGTCTCAAATAGGGTGTAGTTTCGCTACCGAGGACTGGTATACAATCCTTTACAGTTGTACATTGTAAGCGTCGGAAAAATTGATAATTTTACTCCAATTACGGATCATCATGCTGACTAGTCGAGCCCTTCATTGAATGCGCAGGCTAAGCTATTACGATTGAAAGACGGCGTGCGGCTTACGACAAATTTCTACCAAAATTATACTCTAAATCGCGCGAGGAACTCCGCCGCGTTGCAGCTACCACTGCAGGTTTTACACAAGCAAAGTTACTCAGCGCAAATCTATTCTTACTCCACGATTTGGACCCAGTTTCCGCCCAGGGATGCGTGACTGCACCAACCGTTACGAAATCCGAAACATTTTTTGGACATCAATAATACCTTACATCTTATTATCTAACATTTTGAAGAAATTGTTTCAGTGCCACTGAATACAATACCATACAAAACAATGTCTAATAACCATTATCTCGAGTGTTTTGTCAGAGCACCAAGCGCAAGTGACATTTTCTTTCGTTTCAGTGTAAAAGTGGCAGTTTTTGCGAGTAGATGCAGTTCCTTATGAAACTGAATTACACAATTATATTTTTTAAATATCTCTCAAGTCGTTATTATGTCAATTATGGGCACTTTTCATATACTACTGGATTTGTGACTACAAGAGCTTAAAATGGTTTCTAATCAAGTTTCTCCAAATCTCTGCTGTTTTCTGTGAAAACATGAGCTCAAAATTGGGCACTTTGAGAAATGCTCAAACGAACTTTTCTCAAAAATTGTTCCCAAATTTTCAATGCAATTTTGCACGAATGTCAAGTTTTAATTCTTCTATAAGTCATACGTCAATTCCACTGTTAGCGTACCGAAAAACGGAGAAAACTTGGGGAAAATGTATTTTAGGCGCCAATAGATGGCAGCAGAGAAAATAATGGGGCCTGGAAAATAACAGACACTAAAGATATAACGAAACTAACTAGTACGAGAAAGTTTGTGCCATTATGTAGCATCAATTCTCTTTTCTCCTCACGGTTTCTCTTATACACTCCTAACGCTGCACACACGTTAGGAAGGTTGCATAGTACAAGGCGCACGATTACATCAACTACCGACTTCAAACACTTTAACTGACGTAATTTAATTTCTTCTTTCACTGCATTTTACATTACCGTTAGAAATATAAATAATTTTACTATTTCTATACTCTGATCTAACAAGAGCTACAAGCGAGGTAAAAACAGATCCTTAATATAGTGTCAGTAAACAACATTCGAACATCAACTTTCCTTTCTTCTCTAACCCGCACATTCAAAAAGTCAGAGACATTTGCCTGTAAGATCGAATGATGATTACGTTACATGCGAATAAGTTACACGAACACCTGTAATATTATCAAATCAAAACTTGCCAGTAAGGTAATCTTTGTAATTCAAATACAAATGTTCACCAAAGCACACAACTATTTCAAAACCTTCAATAAAATATCAGATACATTAGCCATTAAGTAAGCCAGACAGATCATATCAGAGAAGCCACAGTATATTTTAAAACAACCCAACTACCATATATCCTAATACCTAATATCCTTTCACCACAAAGACTTACAAAATTATCACTGTTCTTCAAATACTTATATACTTCACCCTTTAATCCTATTGCATTAAAGCTGCAGTTTTTTTTCACTCACTTATCCCATATTACTACTCTCCCCGAAGCTTTTACGTTGCTAAAATCAAGGATATCAACTCATTTTTCACCTTCAGCCTGTCTGTATTTCTTTTTTCATGTTTCTATGGAGGAAATTAAACCTCATCAGGGGAAAATCTTGAAATAAAAAATTCCTTCGCGTAGGAAGGTTGGACTTGGGCTAACAATTTCCTCCGAAAAAAACAACAACTTAAATTCAAGAAAGTAAAAACATAAAAACTCCCACGAAACTTACACAACAAGACAAATGTAATAAAGTAAATGACATATTGATAGCCACATGGAATTGAGTTTCAATCCCACAGGAGCGGTGAATACCCTCATGGAAGCATGAGCAAGAGTAACATGGCGATAGCAGCAGTGCAGGAGGTTGGATGGAGATAGGAAGACGTCATATTTGATCAACTTATTAGCTGGCGATAACGTATTAAGTAGTGGGGAGGCAGCAACGAAATAGAATCTTCTAAATACAAGACAAAATTATAGATTTTTCAGATACAGGACCATGAATGTGTAACTTAAGTAAGGGATAGATTTCATAGCACAACGTTAATAAATGTGAATACACCTGCTAAAGAAAACAGGGAAAAAGAAGAAGAAAATGTCAATTTTCGCAAACTTCAAATACTGCGGATAGTAGCAGCATATGTTTGGAAAAAAATTGCTGTGGAAGGATATCAAAACACGAAAGGGTAAACACAAAGCATATGCACAAAACTTTCAACAGTTTTGCCTGCAAGAAGAATGTAATGAAAATGGTCACAGGCCTCGTAGATTGGGACTATAAAATAGATTAGTTATAATTTGTACCAAATATTTCCCAAATAAGTAACAACATAAAAACTCGGACGGAACTTACACAACAAGACAAATTTATATCTACCAAACATTTCCCAAATAAAAAGGGATGACACCTGATAAAACACTAAAACTCAAATTAATCATATAATAATAGATTCGATACACTCAACCAATAGGAGCATATTATATATGACAAGTTCCGTTCCGCATTTCTTAAGTCCCATACCCTGCTCTATTCCTCGCCCCGTCGTACTTCCCCTGGACCCGTCCCTGCTCGCCCTACCCAGCCATGTAACTGTTGGTACCCCCATCTTTGCTACGGCAGCTGCAAATATGAATTGTTGCATCCCTCCGCCACTTTCAGTAACAATTTTAACATTCTATTACGAATGAATGGCGAAGAGCGATTGTTTCTTGTGTAAATGTTCCTCATGTTGCCAATAACACATCACTACGTTATTTCGAGTATCTCGTAGCACAGCCTTATGGCCTGACACGCGAGGTACATCATGGGATGTCTTGGGCGAATGCAAAGGTGCAGGAACGAGAAAGCACCTGAGCGGTTCGGGATGCTCTTCACGGGGAAAGTTCCCAGAAGTACCAATGGCTAGAAGAGCGAAGAGAATAGGAAACTCACTAATATGAGAAAGTCTGTGTCATTCTGCAGCATTACTACTTTTTTCACAATTTTCATTACTTTCTCGACTTATCGAAGAATTTCTGTCAAAGGTGTAGCCTAGCTTTGTCTTTCAGGTTGTAAGTTAAGAAACCCTACTCATCACTGCTGCCAAATTCAGCACGCACTCACACTTCCAGAATCGTGTCCACTCTAACGATGCATGGAGTAAAGGCATGAACACAAGAAGAGAAGCTTCGTGGCATTACATGAAGAAGTTTAGTGCGAACATTGCATTACTTGAGAAACTTTACTCTATTAGCCCGTTACATAAATATAATCCCCTGGCTGTGCCACAGGTAGACATTTTATGATTAATAAATAGTCCTGTAAAATAATAACTTCAGAATGTCTGTCAATCACGACAAACCAACACTATCTGTAAAGTCAAATAATATTATCCTCCGTCAACTATCAAGTGCATAAATATTCGCCACAAAAGAAAATGAAGAAGAAAAGTTATATTTCATGGGAGGGATTTATACAGATCACGACACTTAAAAAAATATACTCACTTTCAATCATACGAAAATTACATACTACAAATTATAATATTATATAATACATGTGCTCAAAAATTAATCTGGCAATATTTGCTTAATTATATTGTATTGTATTATTTGAAACTGCAATAAGATTCAGTCAAAAAACAACCTCTTATATGTTGATACTTTCTTATAATTCCTCAAATACATGATTTCTCAATACTTTTATTAAACAACTAATTATTCTGCTCCTTAATTTGCTAAGAGTCATTTTAAGAAACACGAAACCAGTCTTAGATTTTATTTGCCATGTTTTCTTGACACGCCATAAATATCTAACGGGAGTCTTTTAATTAGCATTCACCTGCCTCCACGAAGTCAAAAAGATATTTTCGAATTTTTTGGAATTTGCATTTTTTTAAAAATTTTGTAATACCTATCAACAAAATACACTTCACATTACATTTATACAATTCAAGTGCTTATCTTTATTCCATATCAAATTCATTCTGAGGAAAGGGTTACAGAAAGGTTTCAATCTGTCATTCCTGGCCACAGAGTAAAGAAGAAATATTTTCGTAGTACATCTTGATATACCAGCACTACAATATATATTGTAGAACAAAATATAATTGTTCAGGTATGTTTAAATCCTTATCTTAATATATTACTTTTGTCGCAAATAATTCCATGTTTGCGACAAAAGTAAGATCTAGGCTCAAGCTCTTCAATTGCTCTTCGATTATGACGTAATCGATTTCGAGGGTGGGTGAACAGTACAGTCAAAGTGAAATTATATTGACTTTGAGAAAATGGAAGGATAATTCCCTCTCAGTAATCTAAATCCCAGTTAACAATATCGTCTTTACTTAGCAAAAAGCACGAGAGAAACCATAAAATATTTGAAGAATTTTGAAATACTTTTCATAACTGACCTCCATTTCGACAATCGAATTCGACCGATTGCGCGGGTCTTTTGCCGCCCTCCGCGACCACCCTCCGCGCTGTTCGACTCAGGTCAAAAGCGCGAACGGCCATGTTTCATTCGTGCTGTTGCCGAACACTTTAAGGAGACGTTTCGTTGTTGTGATATTTCTGGTGTGATATTATTTATTATGCTCTTGTGTGAAGAAAGTACCTTTAAAGTGCTCTGGTGTGGAAGTAGAAAACGAATTTCTTCAACGATTGTCGCCGAGACATCTGCTCCAGGTTAGTAACTGAAAAATTTGTTCACTCTCTGTGATATTCTGTGTTCGAATTATTAAAATATTTTCTCTCAACAATAATGAACTTAATTTCTTCTCATATTGCTGATTCTATATCGACTGACTTCTTAAATGAACAGAAAGAATTACTTAAAATTCACGAAAATTCTATTTATTTTAACACCCTGGCGGTGAAACAAGTTTCGACTTCCCTTGTTAACAATTTCGCTATTTATAGGTGTGTGTAATACTTCCTATGTACATTCTCCGTCTGACTGTATGTTAACAAGTGAAAAAGTACTCTATTTTCGAAAATCTCTGAAGAGATACAACTTTATAACTTCTTCTGGTGGAGCCATAACAGTTCATTAGGAGATGGTTTTCACTTCTCAATTGTTCACTAAAACGTTACGTTCATAGCATACCGCCATCTTAGTCATGTGATTAATAATTTATCCTGTGCGTATCAACGGGAGGTATTTTTTGTTTCACGTTTTACAAAGTAAGTGGAAAATCTCTGTACTTCTTTCAGCGTTTCCATCGGATGATTAAAACTTGACAATTTTCAAAATTTCACACAGTTTAACGAAAATATGACGTGAGCCATTTTTGTAAGCGTAAGTTGCTGTATTTGAGGGAAAAATTAAAGAAAAAATTTGAGCCGTTCTTGAGAAAATAATCTTTTCAATTGTCTTCATGCATGGATAGTTACGGGAAAAACAAACCACGATGACCGTAACTACTTGCAAAGTAGACATTCCTCAGCTCAAGACGGTATTATAATTATGCAGCGTACTTTTCTGAAACTGCATTGATTTTGCCTAAATGCTTTTTCAGACGCATTCGGAACGACAATCATCAGTATAAATATGAGGCGTCTGGAGTTCTGGAATTTGCAATTTTCTTCCAAGAGAACTTTCAAAAATTTATTACTGCTGCTGATACATCACACGCTTTACCATATTCCAGCTATGTAACATAAAAATGCACGTTCATCCTACTTTCCACCCATCACTCAATTGGGAAATATTAATTTCCTATTTCCGAAACATCTTATGTATAGTTTTCACACTAGTTATAATATTTGCACTAGTAGTGGTATTTGTAGACGGACAGAGTCCTTTTGAAAACTGTCGGTATCAGGGAAATTCCGAAACATTTCGTCATCGATTTTTTGTATTACTACATGACTTTCTCTGTACTATGTGGACAAGAGAGTAAAAACATAAGTGAACAACCAGAGGTAACATGGCCGCCGGAGAAGCAATTGAAAAGTACACAGATTGGCCAGTGAAACTAAGTCCGCCTTCACTTATGGAATAATCTAAATTAATCCTAAGAACACTCCCTATGAATACATATATTTTCTCTTTAAATTCCCTGGAAATGAATATCCCAAAATTTGGAAATCATAAACGCATCTACAAATGGATTGTGACTGGCTGGGAAAAATATTTATTTAGCAGAGAACGTCATACTCTATAACGGGACTTCCCTGCCCTTTCCTCTTCCTGTCAATTCTCACCCTTCTGTCAGCAGCACAGTTCATTTCCACGTGACCTCGTAGACTAGCGTACAGCACAAAAGAGGTGGACTAGGGAATCAGGACAGGGCAGGAAGGCGAGGGCGCTAAAAACGTATAGAGGCTCCGAATTAAAAACATTTGCCCCAGAGTACGGTCAGGGTGGATCCGTGTTCAGCAAGAGAAAATTTGCACTCGTCTGCGCCAGACATTTCTCTGAAAATCATTACTTCTAATGGAATTTAAGAGGTGAAAATTACTCTGAGAGAGCTGCTTCGACATGACATGAAATATATTTAAGGAACTCAGATGAGAGAGCATGACAATCTACTCATGCAGCTGTCATATGTGTTGGCTTTGCCTAACACGGGTAAATCAACGGAAAAGCCAAAACACTCCGTCATGTGTTAACCTGCCATAAGGTTAGGTAACGGAAACCTACACCATTAAATGAGAAGGGTTGTGCGAAAGGAATACCAGTTTATAGTGCACTTTCTCTCACTGGCACAAAACTAAAAACTTTCTCTCACTGGCTCCCTCATTTATATAAAAGAAAATCCACAATATTTTTCCATTAATAAGATGGGGTTGTTGTTTGGCAGAAACGTATAAATCTATTTCAACGGTTTCTTCCAAAATATGTACTCAGGATGTCGGAGAATTTAGGTCTTACCCCAAGTCATAACCCACTACCACCACCACCAATGAAGTTAGGTCAGGGATCACTACAATGTGGTATCCTCGCCCTGTCAAGCCTACAAAAATAAACCTCAGCGAGCGCATATATCATAACCTTTAAAAAATTATATTAAATGTATTACATAAAAAGAGAAAAGAAAAGTGTGTAAAAATGTAAAACCTGTTCAAAAACTATGATAAAATTTGAAATTGTACATTATGAATCTTAAATGTAACGGACGAAAAGACAATACGGCAAACAACTCGAATCTTCCCTTGCAAGGTAGCCATTCGATGTACTGTGACCGCTCTACCTTTCCACTATTCTCTAAAAAGCCTACAGCGGGTCACTCAAGTAACCTTGTAGTATTGCTTGATCTGTGACTTGTTATGATGTCACACCAAAAATTAGGAATAGTTTCATATGTCCTAACTGTCCTATAGGAGTGGGTTCGTCTTTTATCCTGCTTTTGTAATAAAAGAAACATAGGAAAGTTAATCTTTTAACTATGAACAGCGTTCTGAATATATACTGTTTAAATATTGAAATACAATTCTAATCTAGCATTTACACATTGCATTGAAAAATTTTATCACTTGCTCTACCTTTAGCAATTACGTGATTACCTAACAATTGCAGTTATGTTTTAACGCTTGCATAAACACTTTACATAAAATTATAATAACCTTCACTTCACAAAAAAACATAAAATAACTGTACACAAGACTATAATACATGCAATCACAAAACACTGAAAAAGAATTACATACCGAAATACCCTTTGCATACACTTTCAAAGCAATTGTCACATGAATAGCGAATGAAATATTGTAACCGCCTCCGTACCGATTACTAAAGTAGATCTATCATTTGCCTACTTCGCGACGTGTGATTACACCGTCAAGCATCCCTGGGAATATCTCAATTTATGGATAAACTTCCCTATCGGTAGTGGGTTCGTCTTTGTTAAACTACTAATCAATTAACAAGCCAACACAATTTTACAGTTTTAAATAAATAACATATATTCTATTGAATGAAAATCACTGTACAAATGAAATTCACAGATCCTACTATGTTCTCACTTTTCGTAAAATTATGGTAGCTAATTCCCTACCTAAACTGCAGTTTTTCACTAAAGTGATAATAACTCAGATCCCTGTTTACAAGCAACAAGCAATAAATACATATTTACACTTCACAAAAAATATCACACATGAGACACACAAATCATAGCACAAATATTCATCCTGCAAAAAAAATACATACACACAATACTCGAAATTCACTACTACCTTTTAAATCACTAATTACGTTACACTCAATAGTCACATTTGACCTTCGGCTTCTACATAGCCTTTCAACACAAAATTTTGTTTCATAACATCTCTTAAATGATTTGAATCATTAAAATATGACTCTAAATAAATAATTCTGTACAAAACAACTTCTATCATAAACATAAAGAATTACTCTAATCTGATTCTTGTTACGACTGTCGAAAAGAAATAAAACCACTGGCTAGCAAGACCAATGTTCTAAGAAACTTGCCCGATCAACGTCTATTATTGAGGGAAGCTCACATTACAACGTTTTGGCTAATATAATGATAATCTTGTCTCAGAAGTTTTTTTTTCAGACTGAAATTTAATGAGTGTTCTTTCTGCTTTTATATGACTCACGACCGGCGAATTCCTCAAGTTGGTCCCACGCTGTGTAGCTGGCCCGTCGCGCGACACTCGCGCCTCAAGGTCGTCGTTCTTCTGCAAGGTCCGTGCGTTGCCCGTCGCGTCGAAACTGGAGTATTCCGAACGCCGTCTCCCCGTCGTTCAACGAAAATTCACCACAGCTTTCGCAGAGGCGATGGTCGCATCAGAATGCGAGTCCGAAACTCCAAGTTATGACTTCGTAATGGCAAAAGTCAAGCTAGTGTTGGATAATTCGTACTTCTAATAATTCTCAAAATTTCATAATAGGATTTCCAAAGTGAAATTCCCAAAAATAAGAATAAAGAATATATGAAAAGTATGAAATATATGAAAGCTGTAACAAAGAAAAAACATGTCCTATGTTACAATAGTCCTCTTTTCTAGCAACAAGAATGCAGCAACGTGGTTTTACAGATTCATTTCGATCTATTACCGCCGTCGTTCTTTCATTCATTGCATTCTTGTTTAATATTCATTTACTAATTCCATGTAATCTCACGACATTCACAGTACGTAAATCCATGAAAAGTGCTCAGTCAATTACCTTTTATTAAAGCTTTTGTGTTCCGTTATCTTCGCGTGTCCCTCGTCGACTATGTGGTGTACTCGTAGGCAACCGTTCACCTCGGCGTCTCGAACCAGAAAGAGAGCGAGCTCTTTTGACGCAAGTTCACGCCACGTCCGTATTTCCACAAAAATTTCCTGATTGGCTATGGTCTGAGTGCGTTCAGAAATCCTTTTCTGACTTACGCCATCTCTTCGCCACTATAGAAACTACGTGTAGGGCCTAATGTCGGGTATTATTGCTTCTATTTTCCGTTGGTCATAAATGTGACCGACGACAAGCGGTTACAATATATGCAAGACGTAGTTTCACTTTCACATAGATTATTACTTTATACGATTTACTGAGCAAAAAGAATATTATTATGCAATGAACGTACAATAAATAATAACTCTTTTACTAATTATTAGTTTTGAACAATTTGAAAACTATTAAACAATAAATTGAATGTACACACTAAAAGAACAAATATTACCGATAACAGAAAAATGAAATAAATAGGTTTTTACAATTTGTTTACACGAATTAGTTATCTGGCTTCCTTTTACGACTGCAATAATATATAAGATAACGTTTAAGGGATTTTAGTGAATTTAACTTGACTAGCTACGTCTGTACGTGAGGTGAATTTTATCTCTGTAGCATAATTCTCATTTCTTTAAACAGTTCTTTATACGAGAATTTCTAGTGAATTTTCTGACTCACAAAAAGTCTCGAAGAAATATTTCCACAGCTTGGAGTGGCGACGGTGACCCAGATCCTTTCAAGGTCGTCACCCTTGCTACGGTGAACACGTGCTCTGGTGAATCGCTACCACAGTCCTTCGAATTTTATATAATCTGACTGCAATATCTCCGCGTAATAAATTTCTTACGCGGTAAGCCAAGTTGAAAGACGAAAACAAAAAAAGCTTTTACAAGCTTCTACTCGTCGAAATACGGCGAATTCTCCTCTCCGTCCAGCAGGAACAATTGCGGTCTGTCCTGATCGGCGATCGGCAGCGAAAGAGAGAGCTTCTCATAGAGATGCTTTGCGCTAGGGCCGATATTTTCAAGGGTGATTTTGATTGGTCGTCGTTCTCTTGTACGCGAGTGCGTTCAGAAACTTTTAGTAAATTCTCGCAAAGGATTCCCTTTACTGCTGGCGCGATCTCTTGCAATTCGTTAACACTATAATTGCAACTTGTCGTGTCTTGACGTTCTCGGGCGACTCTTAAAAATCAATGTAACCGACATATGAGCGGTTACAGTACCACTTCCTCAACAAACCCTTAAATATACTTCAAAAATCACAAATCACTCAGCTAAAAAGTCGAAAAATGTACGAAACTACGCTACAAAATGCTGCCAATTTGAAATCGATCTCTCCTATAATCGCCCCAAAAGAAATTTCAAAATTCAAAAAGTGACTGAAAAGAGTTGTACAAGTAAAATGTCGAATATAAATCAAGTTTAATGGGAACGGGTGCCCACAGCTGTAGTTGTCTCCTCATCAGTTTCGACTGTGTACGCATATGAAGTAAATTAAATGCAAAGCATACAAATATTCGACTTAACCCAAGTAAAAATACGAACAAAGCGCGTCCTTTCGTAGTCCAGTCAGTCATCTCCCAGTCTCCGTCCGTCACTCACAGTTAGATCTCTTTCGGTCCGCCAAAGAGTCACACGAGGTGTCCTTCGAAGCGTGTCCGTGTCCTGGTGGGAAACATTGTTTTGCGGATCCATTCAGGAGATTCTAAGAAAAATCTCTGTAAACTTTTTTCAAGAACTAAAAAGCGTTTTGGGTGACGTACGGCAAGAACAACGGTGATCAATTAATCATTCAATTGCTCCAAGACAAATTGAATGGTACAATTCTTAGCCGGTTCTCTCTAGGATATTCAGGAAAAATATCCATTTTTTTGTGATTTCAATACATCTACGACTAAAGTAGGGAAAGGCTGTCAATTACTACTCTACCTCTACGGTATTTGCATGAATCGTTTCGACTTGATTCTTTGGTTTGTCTATAATTAAACGTAATTATATAATGAAACAAAAATTAAAACAAGAACTTTAATTGATACTTTCATGTAACTTTGTTTGCTCGAAAATGGACGAACCGGGAAACTGTAATACACATAAAATTTATTTTCAATATGCACTTGCATAGCACTAATAAAACATTACAAGAGGAAAATACCCGCCTCGCGCTAAGCATAATAGTCAGGAGGTGATTTTCAATCAAACCTTCTTTCCTCTTCCTTCAGGTCAACGTTGTACTCCAAATGGTGAAAAACTGGTGCCTGTTGTTTTATTGGAGGAGCGTAAGGGGTGCCGGACCTTTTACTTCGATTGGAACAAGTACGCAATTGCCGTTGAAATCATCAAAACGTGTAAACGGTTTTCTCTCATCACTGCTGGTAACAAAAGCACCGAGGCAATCGCGTCCTCGCTCCCGTGGAAGGCGCACGCGCGTGGGCTGCGTGTGTTGGCGGCCCCCGCGCCCTCCCCACAGGCCAGACGCAATCGCCCGGATTGGGGTGGGCTTAGCTCTCCGACCCGCAGTCACACCATCCCACTCAGTGGGCAGCAACACCAATCCACGTTGGCTGTTATATTCTTACGTTGTGGTGTATTCATTATATGTTTGCATCATTGTTTAATTTCTCGCGTTGCCCCTGCTTAGGTAGGATTCTTTTTCGGGATCTTTCTTGCAGGTCTGGTACCTTACAGAACAACAATAGCAAGGATTTGTCAATTAACTCAATAATATAATACGAATTTAAATGAAGTGAATTAATAATAAAGTAAATTGACATCTCCTTGTTATACGGAATATAGCGGGCACAACGAGCAAAATACCAGGCTACTCACTAGGTGTCTGCATTATAGTGCAATAGGGAGGTTGGAATATTTTTTTCTAAGTTCACGTGACTCAAGAACGAAGTTTACGATTACATTAATCTAAAGAAGAAAAGTGCTCGTCAACTACGCGCCTAAAAGTATGTTGCTCCTTACATCATATTGTAATGCAATGCAAGAGTAATAATTTTCATTTCTTACTAGCGAGACGGAACGTACCAGAAAAGCTACGAAACGCTTTAGCGAAAAGTGACTAAAGTGAGGAAAGCATCATGCCGCTCCGCATATAGGAGCAATCCGCCAGGGCATGCGGAAGAAAAAGGAACACCGAAAAATGAATAAGCGATATGGCACTCTCCAACTCTTCGTCGCGTCTACTACAGAAGGTGAGATCATTTATTACTAGGCACTAGAGAACGCAAATGGGGAATGGAGTGGAGTTCAATAAGCTGAAAGAACACTCACAGTTCAAAGAAAGATCTGTATAAGATACAATGTAAACATTTCTAATAGCATGTATAAGTTGGAGGAGAGAGACTGTTGTCTTATCGCCCATGTAAGGCCATTAATTTTTCTAATGCAAGAAAACAAACTTAACAATTATAAACAAAATATACGTAACATCGTTCAATAGCAGAATTTTCAAATAAAAATTACGTCCGATGCAAACAATTTAAGTAAACTTCATTACCTACCAATGCATTGTAACCATGATGTACGTTTCCAAGTCCAAAAAATTAAATTATTTTTTTTATTATACAATGATGTTAATTAACTTTCGCGATGTTCGCAGGAAATGCGATAAAATTTGGCATTATTGCGCTTTTTAAAAGAAAATGAAAACTAATAGTATAAATCGGAACTCAAAAGAATTCATCTGCACGAAATTATTTCAAAACAGATCAGCATATGGACATTTTGCTTCTAGGAAAAATTTGAAGTGGTTTTTGAGAAAGAAAATTTTCGTAAATTTTTAACGCACAAATTACGCAAAAACTACTCGTTTTTTTACTGTACATGACCTTATTTAAAGTGCTAATTTTGTACAACCGACATTGTGTAAGGCAAATCTCTAATTTCAACGTTGTAGTTTTTAATTATTATTTTTATTTTTTTTAATTTTCGAAAAATCGGGGATTTTATAAACAGTAAAAGTAATAAATTTCTGTTTAGAATAATAAATTAGTATCAAACGTCTTTTAAATTATATTCTTGGTTTTATTTGTTTGTGCTCGTTGGTTCTCTCTAAGATCGAATTTGAAGCTCTGGCATGTTTGGACAACTATGATTCAATTTTAATAATATTTATTTAATGCGTTTCATTGTTTATACATGTATCTTAGGGTAAGAAAATAGTATTGAATGTGTATTTAATTGTTGAATAGGTTTTAGTTTTTTGTGACCGTTAGTACTCTCCAAATTACTACTGGAATGTCGTGCGTGGTTGCATAAGAATGTCGTTTTTAAAATTATTTATTTCGTAAACACAAAGAGTAATAAATTTCTGTTTAGAATAATAAATTAGTATCAAAAGTCTTTTAAATTATGTTCTTGGTTTTATTTGATTGCGCTCGTTAGTTTGGTCTATTATCGAATTTGAATATCCGGCATGTTTGGACAACTATGATTTAGTTTATAATATTTATTTAATACGCGGCAACGTTTAAAAAATAAATATTTGGTGTAATAAATTTGTATTGAATGAGTATTAATTTATTTAATAGGTTTTAGTTGTTTGTGGCCGTTGGTAATCTGCAATTTTATACGCAAATGTCGTTCGTGGTTGCATAACTATACAGTTTTTAACAATATTTTTTCCGTAAACGGCATGAGTAATAAATTTTATTTTGGAGTAATACACATGCTCTAAAGATTCGTACTAGTTTGAATCGATCGTGCCCATTTTTTAAATTTGGTTGTGCTAGCATAACAGTCACGCCAGCACAACCACGTTTATTTCAGAAACGGGAGGAGTAATAAATTTACTTTTTGGGTAATAAATTAGTAATAAATGAGTACTAAATATTCCATTTGGTTTGATGTGATTGTGCTCTGGTAGTTGTGCCAGATTGACATACCCCTGATTTTGGAGAAATTCTAATTTCTCTGGTTACAATTATTTCAATCTTGATTTGACATTTGCTTCAGATCTAGCATTGAAGAGTAAATGGGACGTTTTGGAAGAAAATGATAGTGATCATTTTCCGGTTGAATTTGAGGTCGGTATTGAATGAGTTTTCAGAAATTTCAGAAAGAAGCGTTTTACAAATATAATTTTCAAAAGATCAGCAGGGAATTATTTCCGAAAATACTACATAAAAATAAATATTTTTAACAGTTTAAAATTTAATAATTTATATGTTACTGATTGATACAGCACTTCTGTTAAATTTTTGAATGATTCTATTTTAGAATCTCTACCAAAATGTAATAAAAATATTAATAGTTTCGATGATACAGTTCAGATAAAATGAAAAAACAAAGGGAACTGCATTAAAACGATATGTATTTGGGGGAATGACACATGTCAAAGGGCAGTACGGCTACTTAAGGTGGCTTTAAGATCTGTTAGTTACAACTTTGACAGTAATAGATTTCTTGAGGTTAAAAGAACAGAAGCATTAATTATTAAAACATTCACAGAACAAAAAAGTTTTAAAACAGTTCGAATAGAGTTAGTGGTGGTGGAAATAAAAAACAAGAACAAAATATCATAACTGAAAAATTATGTACTTCGAAAGGAATTATTGTTGCCAAATGTAAGGATGTAGAGGACATAGATGATGTTAGTGATAAATATTCTTTTGGGGAAAATCCCTTTTCTTTTGAAGAATTGAGTTATGTCATAAATAATGTCAATATAAATTCACCTGAATTAGATAAAATCAATTATTTAGTTTTATCAAAGTTACCTGAATTTTATAAAAGTGTTTTGTTAGATTTATACAATGATATTGTGTACAGCAATAAATTTCTAGAAGAATAGAAAAATTATTTATTCTGGTGGTATTTATACCTAAAGGAGATACAAGTAAAGTTCAACCACTTTCATGAACTTCATGTGTTTTCAAAATTTTTGGAGAAACAAATTGAGTATTGATAATTTGAGTATTCTAAGTTCACAGTCTCTTTTTTATAAAAGTTATGATGTACATCATAGCTTTAATAAAAAGGAGACTTTGTATGACGTATTTTTGGACGTTAAGGAGCCTTTCATACTGCCATTCCTAATATTTTGATTAATGATTTGATTGATTTAAAGATTCCGAAAAAAAATTTTTGATTTGTTAAAAATTTAGCATGTGAACGTGGTTTCTTTTTTATTAAACACCTATCATGGAGAAAAAAGGTCGGTATGGCCTACCACTGGGAAGTGTGTTGAGCCCTCTCTTGTAATCGATTTATACGAGAAAATTAGAGGAAGTGGTAGATGTATCGGTTAAAATTTTACAGCTTGTGGATGATGTCTCTTTTATATTTAAACTAGCAATGGTGTTATTGATCAGATGAGAGCCTTAGAAATTGTAAATGGTAAAGTTATTTGTTTCTTATCAAATAGAGGCTTGGCAGTCGCACCTGAAAAATGTGTTTTAATGGTATTTGAGAAATTGCGGAGAGAACAAAATTCTAACATTTCATTGCAAATTGATAATCTACATGTAAAAGCTTCATCAAATGCAATATTTCTAGGAATATTGTTAGATCAACAACTTAATTGGAAAACTCACATTGATATGATTAATAATAAATATAAATCAGCAATGAAAATTGTTATTGTTTAAGGGGGACATAGTGGGGTACTGGTCCTTGATGTTTACTTTTGATTTATCAATCATTGATTAGGTATGGTGGATTCTTGATATTCCATTGTTTAGGAAAGTAAATTGATAAGCTTCAAAAAATTCAAAACCAGGCCTTGAAGATGGCAATGGGTTATAGAGTCAGCACACCAATCAACGTAATTGTAGCAGAAACTAAAATTTCATATTTAACGATTAGATTTGAAGAATTATGTTATAAGTATTTATTGAAATGTTTATCACAAATTGATAATAAATTGTTAAAAAATTTGAAATTAATCATAGAAGCTGCAGATAATTTTATAAATGAAAATAATTTTGAAAAATCATTATTAGTAGAATGTTTTCACCATATAAGGCTTTTGCAAGATTCAGTTATAAAATCAGATATCAATTTTAAATATAAAAATAATTTTCGTAATAAATATTTTAGACTGAACATAGATTTATTAAGTGGTGCAGAAATGCTTAAACCAAAATCGCTGAGAAGAGATTTTGAGAATAAATTTCCCAGAACTGGTCAAGTAATTCAAATTTTTGGTTCAAAGTTGTTAACTGAAAATGGTACGAATCTGGTGGGTTTTGCGGCCTGGAGTGAAGATAAAGATTTTCAGTTTTCCTGTCGAATATTAGATGCTGCATCTGTATTTACTGAAGAATGTAAAGCTTTACTCAGGGTGAGGGAAAAAATCATTAGTTGTGGTTCTGGAAACTTTGACGTGTTTGCAAAGTTGGAGAGTGCACTTATTGCTCTGAAAAATGTCTACGGAAATGACTGATCTTGTATAATTAATTTAATTAGACATAAGTTGGTATATGCCTATTATAAAGGAATTCGTGTACAATTAATATGGATTCCTGCCCATAAAGGTATTACAGGCAATGAAAAGGCTGATAGAGAGGCGAAATTGGCTGGAAAGAGTTTCTATTCTTCTGATGACCCTATTCCATTCTTGGATTTTTTCATGCAATTCAGTCTTAAAGTTTGGATGAAACATGATATTGAAGAGGGCAAAAATAAGGGGGTGCTTATTTTCAATATTTTTTTGACAATTTTTAGAGTAAACCTTGTTTTTTTTATTTTAAATTGCCTAAGAAAGGCCATTGTAACTATCAACAGAATAAGAAGTAATCATACATCACTGAATTACTATTCAGTTTATACAGGAAAAATATTATAAATGATAAAAATTGAATTTGTGATGAACGTGAAGATTTGATAGAGCGTATATTTTGGAACTAAATTATATGATTCTGAGCGAAATATTTTGTTAGAAAAAATTAATAAAATTGTTCGTTGGACCTCATTCCATTGTACCTCTATTGTCTTTTAAGGATAAAAATAATGTACATACATTTCAAAGTGTTGTTGATTTTATTTTATTTTAATTTGTTGCGTCCACACCTTGACGCAACGCGTCTCCAAGCTCCTTTAAGGGGCGTTGAGCGCTTTGCATTGGGAGTAATCCTCCATTAATGTGCTTTTTATTACTGGAGTAATCCTCCGTTAATTACTATATTTGGCAAGTCTCGTCTCATCGCAGTCAGTGCGTGCCTTTTATCCCTTCGGCCTGGGGCTGAACGCCGTTAGATCCCGGGGTTCCTGGCCGGTCACCCAACCACGAACCCGCGAGTCTCGAATTCGCTTAACCTTCGTGACATCACGGAGCGTAGTAAACGAATTCGGCTAGCGCCGCCGGCTATTTTAAATATAAACCGCGAAATTTAATTATATTAGTAATGTAAATGTTTTTTGTGTATGTTACATGGCAATGTTGACAAAATGTTTAAGCCAATAAAATTTACATTCATTCATGACTAAAAAGCTAGCCCAGACCAATGAAATAAGACAACTATCAAATATAAGAAAGTCTGTGCCATTCTGTAACACCACTAGTTTCTTTAAACATTTGTAGGGCAAGAGAAGAATTTTGAACCCTTTCTGCTCTGTTAAATACCTACATTAATTAACAGTACAACTTGTCCCTAAATTTCAACAAAATAAAAGAGCTCTTTATGTCCTATGACACAAACATTAATTATCCACCAATCCAATTCCTTTGAATTTTTGTGCAAGTAATCTATGTTGGTGGTCACATATAATTAATACACTATCCAAAGTTGTTTGTGAAGTTTTCATGCTTTGGAAACTTTAACACCGTATCTAAAGAAATCCCTTTCTCTGTTGTTATGGATGAATTTGCTCTCATTTGACATAATAATAATAATAATATAGGGAAATAACCTGTTTTTGAGTTCCCTACTTGAAGCACAAAACAGGCAATCTGACTCATTGTCAAAATGTCCCTCAGAAGTCACTGTAAAAACTTATTTATTGAAATTAAAATTATGTCCTTGCCTTGTATATAAAAATGTTTATTTCAATGATGGCAATATATGACAGAAAATCTGGACAGCTTTCACTAAAACACCACCAAAGAAGACACTCCAATGAAGTTTTGAAAAGTTATGGTACGTACCTATACATAGCTTCAAACTCGGATCAGTCAAGTTATTCAATAAACATCCTTCTGTTATTTGGAATTTGGAGAATAAAAGATTTAAAAACACAATGCAAAGTGCTGGTCTGCAAAGTTTCATTATAGCAATGATGAATGCTTAAATTTCAATTTCTAAGCAGGGTACAAAAATCTGCTATCGTTAGCTCATGGAATATAAAATTAATTAGAGCCGTGATTCAATATATAATAGAATTTTGTATTATATTATAATACAGATAAGTGTGTATATACATTTTTGTGATGTATTTTTACGTTACATTGTTATAAGTGTGAACATAAATCTTTGTGGTACTATGTTTTTAATTTTGTTATAAGTGTGCCACAAGTAGCATATTGAATTATATACTATGAATGAGAATATACTTATTTACCTGGAGGTACCAAAAGATGAGAGAGGTCATGGTGGTGTCATTGGTAACAAGAGAAAAGTACAGGAACAACATAAAATCCTAGGAGGAAATAAATGAATGTTTCAAGTTGAAATGGAACTTTACAATTACACAGATATTGTAATTACTGTACATGCCGGTAATGATAAAACCATAGTAAGTGTCAAAGAAGAGTTTTTATTGGTTTGACAAAGGTGCTGGGAACAATCGGTAAATGTTAAAGAAAGAATCTTTCAGGATATCAATGGTAGAAGTGGCTGTCAAGGGAATGATCTGGCGTTGGGTCTAAATGGTGAAAGATAACTAAATGGTAAAGATACTGGAGAACAATTAATTGAGTTGCATCAACAAAGCCTTGAAAATAACAAATGGACAGTTTAAACAAAGACATACACTAGTACACATGGATTCAGGACACTCAGAAATGGAGATCAACAGACATGTTGGGAATAGTCCCAATTAGGGTGCGGGAATGGAGTAATTACTACAAAAATCTTTTAACTGAAGATAGAACACAGTTTATGCAAGCCCATCGACAATAAGTGCCACAAAACATAGAAACACCTATAATGCCTATTGTTACAGATGAAATAAGAGCAGCTTTGGCTCTCATGAACAGTAAGGCATCTGAGCCAGGAAACATCAATGTATATTTCCTAAAAGCTCCACTTGATAAGAGTGGTGGAAATATTGTCTTGACCCTTTCATACAATTTTTAATAAATGTCTTCAGCAAAGTCATCCACCATGTGAGTGGAAGAGTGTTAGCTATACACTTATTCAATATGTGTCTCGAAAAGGCCCTTAGAAAGTGGAAAAAGAAGTGTGATGGAATGAGACTGCCAAAAGACAACAATACTTTGCTATTTGTCGATGATGAAGTGGTTATAGCTGAAGAAGAAGATGATGTGAGTTATATATTTCACAAACTACAGGAAAAGAATGAAAGATGGGGCTTCATTGTAAACAAATACTGAATACATGATTGTACGTGACAAAAAGGAGACCTAGACATCGACGCAGGGTAAATTAAACAAAATGAAACTTAAATAACTCAAGTTACCCTCTTCGCCCAGAGATGAAGGGCCAATGACATATCTAACCAGATAGGACAGGGAGAGCAGGTGATTAGGCAATTCAACTCTCCACTCAGGAGTACAAACCTTTCTAAACAAAGAAGGCACATATTTATATGCCTATGTGCCTATAGAGCAGAAATATGTGTATTGAACAAAAGGGATAAAATCAGATTGATGGCCCTTGAAATGGATTATTGGAGAAAGAACTGCCATGTATCTAGGTTGGAACACATACAAAATTAAATAAGACAAATGTTGAACATCGAGGCCATTTTGGATACAACTGGAACTAAACAGCTACATTATTATGGACGACTCCTATGCAAAGGCAACAATAGATGGCCCAAAAAGATCCACGAGTGGACACCTCCAGCATGGAAAACCATAAAAAAACACCAAGAAGTTCGAGAATGGTCGTCCAAGAAGAAATGGAGGAAAGAGACTGGGAAGATCAGGAGAGTGTCAGACATAAAAAAAATCCTGCAGCAAGTATATAGATATAAAATTGCTTTGTAAGTGAAATGAAGAAAGGTATTTTATGTAAAAATGAGTAGACTACAAAAACAGTGCAAACTTTGTTATTGTACAGTTAACACACACAAAGAAATGAATAAACATTTATATTACTAATTTTGAAAGTGTACAGAAATTGAAAGAAAACTCTGCAGCCTCTGGTCATGTGACAGATGCCTATGGTTTTCTTAAATACCAAAGAATTTTGGGGGAAAATAGAAAAATATAGGAAGTTTCAGTTAAGACTGACATTGCAAATATTTGATTATGTTGTTTTGCCCATTCTCATATTGTGTGTACTGACTGAATACTCACACACAATGCATAACTACATATTTGCTATTTCCAGGTTACATTACAGAATGGAAATGGCTGATATTCAGGGTACATAAAGAACTGTTGTACTGGGTGTAAACTCTACCACATTATTAGACCAATATTCATGGAGACCGTTTTTATTAAAATATTTCATTAATTGCAGTGGTATATGAGAGGATTTCATTTGTTGTTGTTGCGCAGTGTGCTGGCTACTTTCTGGAAAACTATTTTGTGAGGTTTCGTTAGCAGTGTTTTCACTCTTGCAGGCCTCTAGTCTACATTACATTTGTATTTTGTGAGTTAATGCATTTGTAGGTATAACAACTTCAAATGATCTCTTGGTATTAGCTAAACAAAAATGGCCCATATTTAAAACAACTTAAGCAAATTTTCTAAAGGACAGACATTTTCTGAAAAATTTCAGTGTGAAAAGACCCTATGCTACACGACGATATTCTGATACTCTAATTTCGATTACACAATCAAGAGGTTGAAAACTTAAAGAATGTGTACAAAAATACCTTATTTGATTTAACACAAAATCTACAATATCAAGTATATTATTGCAATGAGAAACAAAACCATTGTGTTCTTTCAAATATTTTCTAAAAATATAGAGTTCTACCACTTTCTTTTAAACTTTTATACTTATGTCACTGTTAATGAATTAACACGTTTTTTCTCCTACTGTGTTTTGAATACAGATGTTGAATTGAAAATGTGTAAACAGTCCACTTAAGTACCTAATTTGGAGATCAAAATGACTTACCCACAAGTTATCATAAATAGCATCATCAATATTGCTACTGCAGCTAGAAGCGCCCCAAAAATCACAACTCATGACAATCATGAGACTCATTTAACTCAAAAGATTTGTACCATTATCAAAATAAACCAACAGTAATTTTCTGTGATTTGCTAATTTTGAGATGCATTCTGTTGACTACATAAATAACTTTAAAGTTTAACACATATACGAAGGAAAAAAGAAAAGAAAAAAGTTAACTTTTGGTATATTTATCACAGATAAAGGATAACAGTCTTTTACACCAAGATATAAAATATATAGATATCATAGAGAAAATCCTTTTGAAATTATTATAAATACACTGCTATCAAAATGAAAATTCTTTGCAAAACCATTAATAATCATAATTCTTTAAAAGCACTACCCTTGATGGTAGGACTCTCTCACGACACAAAGGACATACAGGCTTCACTCGAACTGCATCAATTATACAATTCCAACAAAATAGGTGTCCACAAGGTGTCGCACTAGAATTTTTTCGTTTTTCCATACACAAGTAACAATACATATTTGAATCAGTTTTTTCTGAAACCACACTTTCTGTACTCATTTCCTCACTACACACACGCTGCACTTTATGCCATTTATCAACTGCACTGATAACAGCACGACTCAATGTAATCAGCCCCAGAATTCTGAAGTAATTTGAAACTTTTTCATCTCTTAACCAAGGTCGCACAAGCACATAATGAATACCAGTAATCCACATCGCTATATCATAGAATGATCCAGTCAAATAAAAAACCCCATTTTGAATAATTTCTAACACACTTAATGCTTCTTTCATTATAAATATTTTCTTGGCAGCTTGTAGTTTGTCTTCACTACTTCTAAAAGAATTTGCATCTTTGAGAGATTTTTCCCTCAGCTTAAGTAAATAAGGCACAATATGTGGTCCCAAAATCCGTAACAATACCATACAAAGTAAATTAAAACTGGAAGGTGTTGAAAGGTTAGATCGTGATAACACAATCCCAACATATTCTTCTCCAAGAGTTTGATATTTAGAAAGGGATGTATAGTTATAGTAACAAATCTGAGCAATGGTAGGATGAAGTGTTCGTAAATGGTTCAAAATTCCTGTTTTGTTAGGTAAGATATTGCTTACAATTTCTTTGATGTCATCTTGTATTCGTCGAATTACATCTTTATCACGTTGTATACATCGAAGAATTTGTGCTTGATCTGCTAAAACAGACATGTTTCGCTTACCAATTCTCCACAAGAACGTTTAAAAATATGTAAAATGCCAGGCAAGACTGTCACGATCAGAGTATCACGATATTAGAGAGATCTAATTTTATCTTAATTGACATACACGATACTCTGAAAAAATATGTAACGCGAAGGATGGCGCGTTTTTCTTCTATAATGTCATTTGACACAGTTATCAGCAAAATCACTGTCAACAGACCGTCAGTGTCAGCCCGTGATGGCAGAAACTTGTATTTTCGTGAGAGTGATAAGAATTTGCAACTGCTTCCGTACTTCAAGTCTTGTCACCTATTAGACTCTCAGCGACTCCAACCCTCCAATACTCTACTCAAACCATGATGCAAAGACCACCTAACCAGGTTCGAACCACCGTGTACGCACGGTGATTATGACCGATTATGAATACATTGACACATTAAACAGTAGTATACTCTCTGACATTAACGTTGTATATTCACGTACGGGACAGAGAGTATACTAATGGTACGGGAGAAGGGCGAACTACAGGTGAAGTATTCGTTGGACCAGTGATTCCAATCAGCGTCCTCTAGAATACAGAGGACCATGGTGGAAATATTTCCACCATGCAGAGGACCAGAGGGCGCTGTTCCAATCGATTGCAATCGTTGAAAAGGCGGGAAAGAATCGTTGATTGGATGAATCACTCGTTGCCAACACTTCTCTATTTGGTTTTGCAGCTCCTTATTATAATCAGATATTTAGTGGATTATATAACATTTTTATTTGCTTCCGGGACTAAATTTCAACAATATATAAATGTACGCTGTAAATGTATTCACTATGTAACACACATCTATTCATCCGTGATAAAACTCCCTCAACCTCCGTGAGACGTGCCCATGGTTTCGTTATACTTGGATTTATCCCTAGCTGCATGTGAAGTAATTCAGCTGTTACAGTATCATCCAATCGGAAGATTGAACGCCACTATAGAGAAGACACTGTAGTGACGTTTAAGATTCCGATTGGATAATACCAACAGCTGATGAATTTTCACATGCAGCTATGGAAAAATTGCAGTATAGATGCATGCCGGAAACATTAAATAACAATGAAACAGTTTCGATATTGACTGAAAAATGTAAATAATTGATTGTATTATTCCCTCTATTATCATTTTGCGCACGCCGACTACATTCTGATACTCTGTACTATACTTGTTTTTTTAATGCGGCATCTGTGGAAAGTACCTCCAAGATGGAATTCGGCACGACTTTTTGCGTCTTTCACCTGCCGCAAGATGTCGCACAATCGCGGCCGTATCAAGCAGTGCTGCAGATCAAGTGACTAGCGGCACGACCGAGAAAGACGCGAAAAGCCGTGCCATATTCCGTCTTGAAGATACTACCTTCAGCTGCCTCGTTAGGAAAACCCCAGTATTTACTTGGTTTCGATTAAACGTAATGCGTAGCGTCTGACGTAAATCAGGTGTTACGGTGTCATCCAGTCGGAAAGTTGAACGCCACCAGAGTGACGTCACTGTAGTGATATCTGTCATATCTGTCAGAGGCAACTGTGAATGATAGACTACTTGAAAAACTAGACAGAATAGGGCTAGACTCGAGAGTGGTACTGTGGATTAAGGGTTTTCTATATAAACGCCACCAACGAGTGAGGGTAGGAAACAGCCTATCGGAAAGAGTTAGTGTAACGTCTGGGGTTCCGCAGGGGAGTGTATAATATTTATACTACCCGCGCAAGTTTTCTTAATATTCCATAACTGGGGGGGGGGAGAAGATGGCTGTGGCTACGTCACGGCTTAAAAGGGCATACCAACTGTGGGCATGAACTTAACGCGGCAAAGCGTGCCACGAGGAATGCTACAATTGTTGTGAAAGTACGAGGGGGTTGTTGCCAGCATTGTAAATCGGTACGTGCCGTTCCGTGTCGAACGTGCAGTGTGCATCTGATCGGGCCGTGCTATTCAGCGCTGGGTGATGACTAGGGAGCTCGTGTATCAAGAAAACTTGCGCGAGCAATACTTGGACCTTTATTATATTTAGTGTACGTAAATGACATAGCAGAGGGAATAGGCTCAAAAATTAAACTTTTTGCAGACGACTGCCTTATTTACAGAAAGATCGAGAACATATCGGATCAGAAAAATTACAGAGAGACTTTCCTGCATTCAGATTGTTCTGGTTGATTTTTTCCTTCTTTTTTTTCTATTTTTTAATCTCGATTTGAAAATAATGTTTTCTCACACCCATGAAGTGAAAGGTACAATTATGTTTCAAGAATACAAGTAATCAAGCAGATAAATTAAATCCTAATCTGCTTCACACAACAAGTGAAACAATTTTTTAAAGATGCCTCTGACATTTAATGAATTTTGGGGAGATTTAATATATTTCTAGGTCTGTTTTGCATTTTTTCTGAATATTTCTGTCAATTACAAATAATTATATATAAAACATCTTCCTTACGGAGTTACATCAAAATATGACTAAATAAAATGTTAGGGTGGAAAGGTAGATTTCAGGCTTTTTGGTCATATTGGTAAGCGGGTAGCCTGACCGAGCTTGCAAGGGGTTGGCCAGAGAGTATATACAGAGGGGTTGGCTTCATTTTCCGCAATGGGAATGGTCGGCTATGGCGCTTCCATATATTATAACCTCCTTGGGAAATACGGTGTAACCGTTCATGCAAGTTCACTGAAGGTAGGAAAACGTGATTTCTTTGGAGTCGAACAGGCGCACATACTCTCTGAACAGGCGTGTTTCGGCGAAAACGTGCTTTGGAGCTGATCGTGTACAGGTGCGCATGTTGTGGCCAGAGCGAATGTGGGAAGTTCCTTTCTAGAACGTAGTGAAAAGTGGTGATTTAATTGTAGGGATTATAAGTCTCAAACATGTCGGTCCAACAAAAGGTATTAATGCGTAAAATTTCTAAAAGTCAAAAGAAAAAATTAATGCTCTCCCAGAAGAAAGATCTGGAAGGTAAGTTTAATGACGTTAACATGTATTAAAAAACCACGTTTTAAATATGGGCAGTAAACCTGAAGTAACCGTTTTTGTTTCACCCTTGCAGACGAAGACTTTAATGACGAACTGGAGTCGGAGATATCAAGTGCTAGTTCGAGTAAGCGTATTAAAGACATAGACGAAAGTGAGAGCCCAGTGAAAAAGAGTAAGTTTAGTTCGTATTCATTTCATTTAACTCTTTACAGCAAATAGATTACAAAAATCTAGTTTATATGCAATTAAGCCTATGTGTGATTTTGCTATTAACCCTCGTAGCATATCTGCGGTTTTCTATTAAGTTCTATTCTTGAGGTCTTTCTGAATCCCAAGTTTTACTGACAAAAGGAAGTGGTAAACACGAATGTGTTCTGGACTGTACTAGATGTTAATAATTGATTTATATAAGAATACCTTTTCTAAGTTATTTTCAATAACGATTTAATTATATTAATTATTTCATATAAAGAATAACCTCCACAATACATTGCCTCCATTTTTGATTCATAATGCTTTGGAAATATTAATAGAAGTTTGTGAAAGTTACTTTGAGATAAATGAAATATCAGACAAAAATTGATGCTATCACCAAAGATTCCGAAACAGCATTACTATAGACATTTTCTATCGTTTTTGCATAGTGTATTATTAATTTGTGCATTATATATTCATATTGATTTTGTCTTCATCCCTTGTTTTTTGTACACTAGCCCTTATCATATTAAAAGATTCCAAAACATTGGCATACTAAGTATTCAATTGTTTCTACTCAGACCAAATCCCGTGAAGTACATCTTTCAATATCCAGAAAAATACTAACAAATTAATTATCATGGGGACCAAAAATACCCCAGACATGATACGAGGGTTAATGTGGTTGGCATAACATAATTTATTTAAAATTAAGTCTTGTCATTTTACTCATTCATGCATTTTATGTTTGTAAATACTGCACCCTTAATTCTCATAGTTTTTAAGTGAAATAATTTGCTGATAATTCGTTAAAATGGGGAAATATCCATTCATTTGTGTTAGTTATATTTTATTAATACAGGGATTTAAATTAGCCTTTACCCAGATGTGTAACATTAGATGGATAAAAACTGATATATCAGTAAGATTTTTAATTTTACTTTGATCTTCAAATATGTTTGTGGAAAATTTGGTGTTATAAGATAAACCTGGTTGGCTCTGTGGCTGAGATCGCTAAGGCAGTAGTGTCACAGTGATCTCGGACCGTAGGGCTGCGGGTTCGAGTTCCGCCTCGGGAATGGTTGTATTTGTGTTCGTCCTTTCACCCCTTATCATCACCATTTCGTTTCTCCTTCATAGTTACCATAACGTTAACCCCAATAGTGGTCGCTAATGACCTAGATGTTGATACAACCTTAAATACCGCCGAAAACAAACAAAAAAAAAAAAAAAAGAGAGAGAGAGAGGGGGAGAGAGAGAAACCTGATGTTTGAGAAATAGAAGACTAATTCTTTTTTACTCCTACAGCCAATGTGATTATTCTTGTATTGTATTGATATTAATTCTTATAATTATGTATTGTTTTTTATTCTGAAGAAAAGAAAAAATCAAAGAAAGAAAAAACCCATGAAGCCGGCAATCCAGTTGATGAGAGTGAGCTTGCAGTTTCTGATGATGAGTATCAAAAACACAATGAAGATCTTGGACAAAAATGTAAGACATTCTCTTAAGCTTCTGGGGTACACTATTTTAGTCTAGATATATGTGTAGTATGGGTGCTCATAGCAATTATGTTTCTCAGTACCAGGATCTGGAATTGGTTTGGGAATATTATCAGATACCTCTTTTAAGTCACTTGAAAAGGTTGTTTGTGACCAGACTTTGAAAGCAATCAAGGATATGGGCTTTACAAAAATGACCGAAATTCAAGCTAGAAGTATTCCTTCTTTGCTTGAAGGACGTGATTTAGTTGGGTCAGCAAAAACTGGTTCTGGCAAAACATTGGCTTTCTTAGTTCCTGCTGTGGAGTTGATCTACAAATTGAAATTCATGCCACGTAATGGTAAGTGGTGCATTTTTTTCTCTTTGGTTAAAAGTGAGAATTTGATTATCAGCTTGTGCATTAAAACCTGATAACTGATTTTCAGGAACCGGCTGTATTATTATATCCCCAACAAGAGAATTGTCTATGCAAACATTTGGAGTCTTAAGAGAATTGATGAAATATCACAATCATACGTATGGACTCTTGATGGGTGGAGCAAATAGAAATGCTGAAGCACAAAAATTATCTAAAGGTACACCTTGACGCAACGCGTCTCCAAGCCCCTTAAGGGGCGTTGAGCGCTTTGCGCTTCTCGGAGTAATCCTCCATTAACGTGCTTTTTACTTTTAATATTAGTCAAGTCTCGTCACGTCGCAGTCAGTCAGTCAGTGCCTTTTATCCCTTCGGCCAGGGGCTCGACGGCGTTGGATCCCGGGGTTCCTGGCCGGTCACCCAACCACGAACCCGCGAGTCTCGAATGCGCTTAACCTTCGTGACTTCACGGAGCGTAGTAAACGCATTCGGCTAGCGCCGCCGGCGGTATAGTATGCGGCTAGCGCCGCCGGTATAGTATGGGGTTGAGTGTTACTGTACTATATGTGCAAGTTTTCTTGATATTCCACGACGGGGATGTAGGGAGAGGAGGACTCTGGCTACGTCTTGCCTTAAAAGGGCGTACCAACTGTGGGCATGAAATTAACATGGTAAAGCGTGCCACAAGGAATGCTACAATTGTTTTGAAAGTACGAGGCGGATGTTGCCATTGTAAATTGGTACATGCCGTTCCATGTTGAACCGAAGTATCTGTCCGGGCCACGCTATTCAGTGCTGAGTGATCACTAGGGAGTTCATGTATCAAGAAAACTTGCGTGACCAATACCGATACAAGAAGAGGGGAAGGAACGAGGGAGAGGGATGTATAGGAGGGAGTGAGGGACTCTAAACTTGTTCGTCCAGGCAGCTGTCATTTAAGTTGCCACAAGTGCAGACTAATTTATCTAACCTGTTCAAGTACAACAAAAAATGTAATTGTCCCTGTTTTAAAAAAATGCCAAACTTACAATATACACTTACGAGACTATTGACCTGGGTAGTTGACACCTGGAATCACTAACAATCAATCAATCCAGGAAATCTCTGAAAGTAACTTTTTAAATGAAAAAACATACATGGAACTTCAAAAAGACAATCATTTATTATAATGTCAAAAGCAAGAAAACATCAAAATACAAAAAACTCATAAATTATTAAAACCCTAATTACTAACTTCTTCTACCCATGTTAACAAAATAAAATTTTAATTATATAAACCGAACAACTGATCTAAGGTACTACACCAGAATTTCAATAACCTATTTCTTCAGTAAATGTTAAATGTCACATAATGTTTGTGCATACATTTGAACAGTTTTGAAAAAGAACTTGACATCGCCTTCTGAATCACAGCTATTATCTTGAACACTTAACTTTGTAATATTGTCCCTAATATTTTGTTGAATTAAATCCACTCCAATTCTTCCTTTAATAGTTTATAAGACCATCTCCCCTGCAAATGCAGATGTACACAATGCAGTCCACCTACATGCACCCTCTCTCGTGTAATTGAAGCTCTCAATCTCTGATGAGCAAAGCGAGTGGCAAAGCAACTTTCTCAATAATTGTTTACTTCCCTTATCAAGCAGTACATTTGATGCCATGGAAACCTGGATATCTAGTGACACATGCTTGACATCCTGTATATCCGTCTTCTGTTCTCAGCCAAGTTTTCATTTGTTGTTATCAGCACATTCTTCGTGATTTCACACATTTTATTAAATAAATTTCTTCCTTTAACTATCACACATGATCTGTCTCGCACTTTATGGAATAACCTTGTTTTGAAATTCTTGGTAGATTTGTAGGTAAAGTTAACGAAGGTATGAAATGATGTAGTGCACAATTTAACAATCTTCCTTTCCAAGTGAAAACATTCGAGTTTTTGTTTCACTGCTTAACAATACTGTTTGCTTTCATTTGATTTTTACCTGAAATCTCAGAAATTGTAATGCATGTTTGTTTTCTTTCTAAATTACTTAATTAGCATATTTGTTTCAATTCTTTTATTTTTTTTAATTACAATAGGAAATAAAGCCACTCGATGCAGTCAGTTGGAAATAAAAAGATTGAATACCATCCTTTATTCTTGGAAATGATGTGTCACTCATCAATTTTACATTTGACTTTTTACATTACTTATATAAAATCACTTTATTTCAGTGTTTTCTAGGTGGAGTTGTTTGTCCTATTGTTCCTAAAAGTCCTAGATGCCAGGAATTTTAGTTTTTAAGGTTCCACTATTTTTTGAAACATCGTAATTTCTCTTTAATATGATCAAATTTTGCATGTGAATGTTAAAATAGTTTGTTTATATTTCTCAAATTTTAGGTATTAATATAATAGTGGCCACTCCAGGAAGACTTTTGGATCATCTTCAGCATACTCCGGATTTCTTGTTCAAAAATTTGCAATGTTTGGTAATTGATGAAGCTGATAGAATCCTTGAAGTTGGATTTGAAGAAGAAATGAAGCAAATTATTAATCTACTACCAAGTAAGTATTTATAAGTCTGTTAATTAATATAACCATTGGTTGAAATAGTTCAATAGGAGGAAACAGCATTTGTGCAAGGTCATTGATCAAGTCCTTTAATGTTTGAGATTTGTAATTATTGATATCTGATAATTTGATTGGGACTTAAAAATTTCAGAGAGAAGGCAAACAATGTTATTTAGTGCGACTTCTAACAACAAGACGGAAGAACTAACAAAGTTAGCTGTGAAACAGGAACCTATATATGTTGGAGTTGATGATCATAAGGATGAAGCCACAGTAGCAGGGTTAGAACAAGGTAAGAATGTTATTTATGATATCATCTCCTCCTCAGGGTTTAGAAGAGACTCCTGTTCCATCTTCAGCATGCCATCTCAATCTTGGACGGCCGACATCCCTTTTACCATGAGGTCTGTAGTGATATATTTATTTTGGGATGCGGTCACTATTAATTCTGTATAGATGTTGGGACCATCGGGTCCTGTAGTCTTGTATTTTATTTATTATTGGGAGTACTTCTAATTCTTCTCTGATTACCTCACTCTTTATTTTGTCTAATAAACCAGCCTTTAACTTGTCTCAAGAACCTCATCTCAGATGTCTGAATTCTAGTAAAATCTTTCTTTTTCATGTTACATGTCTCGCATCCATAAAGTATGGGGATAGCCATTGTTTTATAAAATTAAAGTTGTGTTTCCTTTCTTGTTCTCTTTCTCAGGTATTTTATTATTGTACCACAGATGTTTTGAAATTTTTGAGTTTTTATCGATATATCTTTATTGAATTCAAAAGTAATATCACATCTTAAATATCTAAAATGGCTAACTTGTTCTATAATTTTATTATTTATTATTATTTTACTTTGTATTGGATATTTGCCTCTAAACACCATTACTTTGGTTTTCTGAGTGGAAATTTTCAGGTTATATCTTTCACATATGTTATTCAATTTACAGAGAGCCCTCTGTAACTGATCTTCACTTTCTTGGATAATTATCTGATCGTCTACTAATAAGTGTATTTAGAGTAGTTTCGGAGTTTATTTCGATGCCATCAGTAATACAGTGTCCGTTCTCTCAGAACATCATCTATATAAATATTAAATAAACTTGGTGAGAGGCTACAATCTTGTCTGACATCTCGATTAATTTTAAATTCCTCGGATAATTTTCCATTCAAATCCAACACATTTTTAGTTCTGTGGTATAGGGATTTGATTACGTCAATTAAATGGAGTGGAATGCCTGTTTTATTCATTATCTTCCATATTATGTATCGATGCACCATGTCGAATGCTTCTCGTAATCTATGAAAGCTATATGTGTTTCCTGATTAAATTCTACCCTCTTCTGTATAAGCAAGTTAATGGAGAATATGTCATCTATACATCATCTTCCTTGTCTAAATTCACTTTGTTCTTCTAACAATATATTGTTCAGAAGAGTTTTAAATCTGCTGTTAATAATTTTAGTATGTATCTTGTATGCCGAATTTAGCAAGGTAATTCCTCTATAGTTTTCTGGTTTACTTCTATTTTCTTTTTTGAATAGTGATATTACCTTTGCTTTTGTCCATTCTTCTGGAGTAGTACAAGTCTCCCAACAGGTATTCAATAAATTGAGAAATCTACTTTTTAATGATGTATTGGCATATTTAATTAACTCCAGATTAATCCCATCAAGACCTGGTGCTTTTCGATTTTTTAGCTTCTTTAACAAGTCAACTAATTTGTTCAATGTCAATGGATCTACGTTATAGATTTCGTAGTCATTTCTTTCTGCCTCTTCCACATTTGAGTCGTACCGTAAACTTTTATAGTGACCCAGCCACTCTTTCTCTTGATTATGTTTAGTTCTGCAGTATCCTTTGTGTTGCTATTTAGATGCCTCATTACTTTGTAAGCTAAGGTTTGTCGTCCATGCACATCATTCTCAATATTACTAACAAATTGTTTCCACGATTCTTGATGGGCTTTTCTTATAGGGGCCTTAGCATAGTTCCTTAAGAATGTTGCCCCACCAACCTGGGTCCAAAGTATGGGAAACCAAGCTCTGCCTGTCACAAGCCAGGATACAGAGGGGAGTGATAGAGGAGTAACACCTCTCGAAAAAACCTTGGTCCAGCTGGCAAGGACACATGTCAACAGTTTTCTAATGCAATTTCCAATGAGGTGGATGAACTTGAAGCTTGTTCTACAAAATGAGAGGAGTTTTCAAACCCTCTAACTCTGCTTTTATGTCACTAATGTAAGACGCAAAATTCTCTGGCATCTGGAAGGTGCCATTATGATGAGGTGCTAGTGAGGTTTTGAGGGTATACTTGTGAATTGCATTGTATAGCTTTCAGTACATTGGAAGATTATTAGTTTATTTACTGGTAATGGATAATGAAATTGTAAAGTTAGTATTGGAGAAGAAAGTTCAGGAGATTCTATTGTTAATTCAGGTGCAGATGGAAAATCAGTTGATTGCTGCATTTCAATGAAATATTTGTGAATTTGCAAATTATTTACATTCCTCAAAATGATTAAATTAGTTCAAAGAATTGGTCGCCCCTGCCGGGATTCGAACCCGGGCCTTCTGGTTTACGCCCAGCTGCTCTAACCCCTAAGCTACCGAGACAACCAACTCTTTAAACAGTTTTCACGAGCGTGATTGTCGCTCCTTGTATGTATATATAATTGTCACCTTGCTCGTCACCTTGTTGGATGCACTTATGCTCGGAGAATATGTTCCGCAAACGAACAGCTATCCAAATTGTGACCATGTTACTGAGTAACAAATGTATTTTAATAATTAAATTAGTTCAAAGAATTGGTCGCCCCGACCAGGATTCGAACCCGGGCCTTCTGGTTTACGCCCAGCTGCTCTAATCCCTAAGCTACCGAGACAACCAACTCTTTGAACAGTTTTCACAAGCGCGAGTGCATCCAACAAGGTGACGAGCAAGGTGACAATTATATATACATACAAGGAGCGATAATCGCGCTCGTGAAAACTGTTTCAAAATTTTTACAAAACCTGCTGCAAATTTATTTATTTTATTCATTCAGTTATGCCAATCGACTTTGTACATAATAATTTTACAATTTAGTATTTAAGAGGTTTAGAGCATGTATAGAAGTATAGAATTGTAATTCATAAGACATATACCAGTAATAATAATATGTAATGTGATTTGTTTCTGAAATTGTATATCATGTAAGTTTAATAACAGTATGCATAAATAAATTTTCTAATGTTCAATTTGAAACTAGATAAAGATCTATTAAAAAATTAACGTATGGTGCTATGAGATTAACAATATCAGCTATTTTATTCTGTGGCCCAAAGATGACATAATTTACTCTTTAAATTTCTTGTAAGAATAGGGTAAGTACACTTCTAAAGGTGGCATAGTTCTGATTTTCACAGTTAACTCTAAATTTACGAAAATTTGAAAAGTTAAAATTTTTTTCAGCGTCTTCCTACAACTATAAAATTGAAGATGCATATTTTTCCTTCCAATGAAATTTGTTGCCCATAAATAGTTCTTCCATTAAGGTCATGTACATGTTTATTGAACATTTTAGTAGTTTTCATGCAATAGAACGTGAAATATTTGCAATTAAAAAAAATACAAATACAAGATTTTCTCATCTGCTCCAAATTGTTTCATTAAACTTTTGGTATGGGTAGTATCAAATGCACCCTATCTGATGACATAAATGCTATATTGCTCTATTCTTTTGTTTTTTCAAAAATTACAAAAATGTAATTTTTTTTACATGTCTCTCACATCAGTAATATTTACATTAGATGCGAATTTTTCACATTATTAGATTTATTAGTACATGCGCTTTCAATAATGCCAAATAAAGCTTTTTGAAAACAATAGTTTTCTGTAAAAATGAGCTCAAAATTCCGTATTTTCAGAAACGCTCAAATGCCATGTTCTCAAAATGGCCCCAAACTTGTTTCTTCAAACTTTTCCAGCAGATGGTGCTGATTGCACCGTTTATTATGATGTAAATTCATTTTGGTGTATTATTTTGTTTTTTCAGAAATTACATAAATGTAATATTTTTGAAATATCTCTCACATTGTTAATATGCACATTTACAGTGATTTGTATACATTATTTCATTTGTGAATGGATGTGCTTCAAATGACTGGAAATGAAGTTTTTTGAAAACTCAATAGATGAAGCCTGTGAAAAGAGCTTCAAATTTCCAATTTACAGTATCGCTTAACCGCCATTTTCTTAAAAATGTTAAAAGTTTTGAATGAAAAATCTTAAAAGTTTTTCAATGACAATTGCCATTTAGGCCGTGGTCTTTTATTATCTTTAATTCTCTTAAAGTAATATTTCGGTTCTACTACTAGGAAACTGTACTGGGGTGGCCAGGCTGCCTTGACCTGCTGTCCTGCCCTTGCCTATCCATCCAGCTGCACTCACCTCGCCTTACTGACCCATTGACATGACTATCAGACCCACTAATCTGTCTGGCCCATGGATCTGACTGACAAAAATGACTTTGATATTAGGGGCTCACAAAGCAGAATCTGATTGTACAACGTATTAGAGAAAGTAATTTACTTGATATAGGAGAGTGAATGATCCACTTTTTTTTTTGGTATCAGGGACCCATAATGTGTTTTTCTGGGAAAAATGGATGTGTAAACGGAATCCAGTTCTTTATGAAACAAATAAAGATAAATTTTAATTAGAACCAAATTCTTTTTTTTTTTGTTTTGTTTTGTTTTGTTTTGTTTTGTTTTGTTTTTTTGTTTTGATTAAAACAAAAAATTCCAATCCTATTTTGAGTTGGGGCCTGGGGCAAGTTGTCCCAGCTGTCCCCGTCCCCCATACACCCTCTCCATTTCTGGACCTTTGCATCAAATGCCAATGAGGATATTAGCCAAATTTGAGAATTCGGTCTTACATGGACCTGGAGTTCCATGACATATACATTCCGAGAGCGATAATCTGAACTGAGGCATAATAATTTCAGACTATGTATGTATGTGCTCATTTTCTTTTGTTTGGTTTAAATAATCATTTTAATAACTTTACACTTTTTTGCTATTACAGGTTATGTTGTATGCCCTTCGGAAAAAAGGTTTCTTCTACTTTTCACATTTTTGAAGAAGAATCGTAAGAAGAAGATTATGGTGTTTTTTAGCTCATGTTTGGCTGTGAAATATTATAATGAGCTCTTGAATTACATTGATTTGCCTGTGATGTGCATTCATGTATGTATTTCCCATTCTATTTTAATAATCTTTTTAATACTTGTCATTGTTAATGGTTTCTTTGCAAGTCAAAGTTGTAACCTCAGATTAACAAGGTTCTGGCTGAGGACCTTTAATTGAGCATGATGAAAGTTTGGAGGATCAAATAATGATATGCAAAATGCTGTTCTTTTATTCTTAGAAAGTGTTTCATGTGATTTAGATCTGGTAATGGAGAGTGTGCAGAAGTCAAAATATCATTTTTGCTAGAAGTGTCATATAGAACTTTATTGTTTTGAGAATGCAAAATACGTATTTTGAGATGAATCTAGTATTTAAAAAAGTATGTTTTCAATTGCACGAGTAACATAAGGTATATAAAGCATGTAATTTAAGATGCTTTGGGATGCTATGGGAATAAGACATATCTAGGATGTTTTTCAGATATTCCTAAAATCGTAAATTTTTATGCAAGAAAATCATGCAATCTTGCACATTAGATAGAAATGTTGAGGGAGATATTAACTCTGGACAGATATGCTTTTAGGCATTTATATATTAGTAAGTTGATGCAGTAATTTTTTAATAAACAGTTTTCCAAGAGAGGATCGTTGACACAGCTCTGAAGCTCAGAGTACTTAGAAACGTTCTTGGACTCATTTGCACAAACATCAGTTTCCTCTTTAAAATTAATACAAGGTTAAACATGACTGCAAATTTTGAATGATAGTATTATATATGGGGGTTAAGTGAAGGTTTATAAAGCTTGTGTTTTAAAAATTTTCCAGTTCTGCAAAACTGAGCCTTAAAGATTGGTCAAGTATTGTTGAAACATGGTAATGTCCTATTTTCTTTAAAAATTAATTGATTAAGTGGATACCCATGGACAGGATGAAGAAAACACTTCATGCTTATATATTCATAATGAAAGTCCCTTAAAGACCGTAAAATGACCAAAAGACCCCAAAATGACCACATAGCTGCCCAGGGAGCGACGATGATAATGTTATAGAGGAGAGCAAGGAATTTGTGTTGAATTCAGTGTTCAGATTCTTTAATTTTATTGCTACTCAAGGTGTTACAGTTGGTTTCAACTCCTTTGTGGACCAACTAAACCATGATGTCAACTTAAGCAAAACTTCCAACAATACAACACACCTGAACAAGTGCGCACTTCCTGACGGCATTCAGAGACTATTGATTTTAAAACTAGACGGCAGAACACAGTTTTATTTTAACATTTTAATTTTAAGTTTTATTTTATTTTAAGGCTTGCTTGTGGCACATAGCGAAGTCACTTGCCTTTCACCATTGAGGTCCGGGTTCAATTCCTGTCGAATCTCATGTGAAATTAGTTCCAACAAAACGAGTTTGGCTGCTTCACAAGGGCTAGTCCAACCCCTGTGAATTGTCCTAAACCCTACCCCTGTCCTTATTCCTTCCCAATTCTGGGTAGTGACGCAGGAGCGCGTAGCAGGAGGTGCTTACGCAGAGGTGCTACATGGCAGTCCTCTTGACAACTGACTGTGACATGACGTGACATGACTTGAAAAAGGTAATGGAGGATTACTCCCCAGCGCAAGGCGTTCAATGCCCTTAAGGGGCTTGGAGACGCGTTGCATCAATGTGTAAACGCAACAAATTTAAAAAAATTTTAAAAAAATTTATGTATTGGTATGTATTACTGGTTATTATAACCCTTGAATTAAGTGCTTATTAGCTTTAGAAAAAAGCGTTGCAACAGTACAACCCACCTGCTCAAGTATACATGTCCTCGTGACACTCAGAGACTAATAATTTTTAAACTAATGACAGAACACAGTTTTAATTTAATATATTATATGTATTATTACATATTACTTGTTAGTATAGTCCTGAATTTAGTGCTTGTTTACTTTAGTAAAAAATGTTGCAATACATCTCAACCGATCAAGTACGCACTCCCTCCTGGCATTTGGAGTTTAATAATTTCTAAACTAGACAACAGAACACACAGTCCTCTGAACATATTACACACATGGTTACATAGTATTTGTTGATATAGCCATCAAATTAAGTACGTGTCAACTACATCAAAAATGCGAAAATACAACCCAACCACTCAAGGACACACATCCTCATGGCATGCAGTGCTTAATAATTTTTATAATAGTCTTCAGATCATAGTTTTCTTTTAACATATTATATGTATTACGATATATTTATTTGTTGATATAGCCATTGAATTAAGTGCTCATTGACTTTAACAAAGAATGTTGCAAAAATACAACTCAACCGCTCAAGTATACACTTAGTCAATGCATTCTGCGCCTGATACTTTTTAAACAAGTTGGCAGAACACAATTTATTTTTAACATATTAAACACATGATTTAGGTAGATTTTGTTGTTATAGCCATTGAATTAAGTGCCCATTAAATTTAGCAAGTGTTGCAACAATACAACCCAATCGCTCAAGTATGCACATCATTATGGCATTCAGAGCCTAATAATTTTTGACTAGGTGGCAGTACACAGTTTTCTTTCAGTGTATAGTGTAATCTATTATTTGTTAATATAGCTTTTGAAATAAGTGCTCATCAACTTTAGAAAAAATGTTGCAAAAATACAACCCAACCAATCAATGTTTCACTACATAATCATATGTGTAATATTTGAAAAGTATACCGTGTTCTGCTTGCTAGTTTAGAAATTATTAAACTCTTAATTCCGGGAGGGAATGCATACTTGAGCAGTTGGGTTGTATTGTTGCAACATTTTTTGCTAAAGTTAACGAGCACTTAATTCAGGGCTATAATAACAAGTAATATGTAATAATATGTATAACATATTAAATTAAAACTTTTATTCTGCCGTCTAGTTTAAAAATTATTAATCTCTGAATGCCATGAGGACGTGTATACTTGAGCGAGTGAGTTATATTGTTGCAACGTTTTTTGCTAAAGTTGATGAGCACGTAATTCAAGGGTTATAATAAGCAGTAATATATAACAATACATATAATATGTTAAAATGAAACTGTGTTCTGGCGTCTAGTTTTAAAAATCAGTAGTCTCTGACTGCTGTCAGGAAATGCGCCCTTGATTAGGTGTGTTGTATTGTTGGAAAAATTTTTACTAAAGTTGAAGAGCACTTAATTCAAAGGCTTTATCAACAAATAATGTATAATAATGCATATCATGTGTTAAAACAGAACTGTGTTGTGCCGTCTAGTTTAAAAATTAGAAAGCTCTGAATGCTGTGAGGATGTGTGTACTTGAGTGGTTGGGTTCTCTTTTTGTAACATTTTTGCTTGTCACTTAATTCTTGACTTGTTGACTTGTCACTTAATTCAAAGTATGTATATAATCATATGTATAATATCTTGAAAGAAAACCGTATTCTGCTGGCTAGTTTAAAAGTTATTTCTATTTGCTTTGCCGCAGAGCCTACTTGAGCAGTTAGGTTGTATTGTTGAGACGGTAGCTGAAGTTGATGAGCACTTACTTTAAGGATATATCGACAAATAGTACGTAATGTTATGAATGGTATGTTAAAAATAAGTTCTGTTCTGTATGTTATGCTCCTTGTTTAAAAATAATTACAAGTGTTGCAACTTGTTAATAAGTAATGACATTAGTAATTTTGGTGAGCCTATAATTCGTGTACAAGAAGTTTTGTTCTAACTCTTAATATTTGATTTTTTTGTCAGCTGGCTTTATTCTAAAGCTGGCTGTACTTTGATATTTGAGAAAACTATAAGAGCCTAACATTTGGGAATTCGGCATTTAATTAGCCTAAAATTACGAGCTTTTTTTTGTGTACATATGTGTGTGTGCGTGTGTGTGTTTTTTGTGAGGGTAGGTGGAAATCTTCAGAAGACACCATGTGTCCCGTACCACATGATAGTGTGAGATTTTTACCCACTCAAACCACCTCCCTTCTCTCCATCCTCCCCGCGGAACCGCCGTTAGGCATTACATCACGGGGAGTGGATTAGAGTGGCTTAGTCACAAGCCACTTCTCTTCGCGAAAACATAAGAAGGATCAAAGGAGGATCAGTCGACTTCCCTTCTTTCCCTTTCTATTCTCCTGAGCTCACCTATTATGGTCTGCGCATATGCGCTCACCACATCCCAGTTGGTTTCTGAGGCGAGCATGCACCCAACCATTGCTTCGGGTGTCAGCGGGTTGATCCTGAGTATACTCATAATGTGCCGTCGCAGCAGATGGTATCGCGGGCACTGGAAGAACACATGCTCGGCGTCATCGACAGCAGGTTCACATAGTGGACAGAATGGGGTATCCTCCAGCTTGAACCTGTGGAGATATGCCAGAAAGCATCCATGTCCAGACAACAGCTGAATCAAGAAGAAATTTACTTCGCCGTGTTTATGGTTGATCCATGGTGCAATGGAGGGAATCATGCGGTACGTCCATCTTCCTTTAATGGACTTGTCCCATTGATCCTGCCATTCGAGCAGTGTTGTCGAGCAGTCTGGGTTCTCTTCATCTTTGTGATATCGCCTCCGTCTCTCCTGCGCCAAGATATCGACAGGAGGCATCCCCGCGATGACGCACACTGCATCGTTTGACACAGTGCGGAATGCACAAGCTACCCGCAATGCTGATAACCTGTACACTGACGTCATCCCTCAGACGTAACTATTTGTCGACGTGGAGTTGGCCCATACTGGGGCTCCATAGACCAAGACCTCACAACCAAGGCCAGAAGCTTCCGTTTCTCCTGACTGGGCCCTGTGTTGGGTATTAGTCCCGACAGTGCTGCATTAATTACCGCCGCTTTATTGCTGGCGTACTTTAGGTGGTCAGCAAATGTCAGACGGGCGTCAATCATGAGACCAAGATATTTGATCGACGACTGTGATGCAATACGGTGGTCTCCAACTTTGAGAGTGATGGTTTCTCTCTTTTTCCTGCTAGTGACCAGGATAACCTCAGTCTTGTGCTCAGCTAACCAGCCCTGATGACTTCAACCACTGACTAACAATAGCAATCGCTTCGTTGCAAATGTACACAATTTCTTCAATGTATTTCGCAACGGTGATGATAGCAATGTCGTCCGCGAAACCAATAATACTGGTGCCTTCTGGGAGGGGAAGCCGAAGGACCTCGCCATACATCATATTCCATAATGATCCAATACCGACCCTTGCAGGACACCAGTGGTGATATTATGTACCTTTGGCCCATTATTTGTATTGTAAATCAGGGCTCTATTACTCAGATACTCGGCCACAACCTTCCTCAAGTATGTTGGCTCCTTAAATCTGCGGAGAGCTTGGTGAATATTACTCCACCTGGCCGAGTTGAATGCATTCTTAATATCCAACGTAACGACAGCACAGTATTGTTTTGGCCTCTCTTCCATCTACTTCCTCCAATTGCTTGTTCGGCGGTGTTAATGACAGGCTGGACTGCATCAACAGTCTAGCGGGCTCTGCGGAAACCATACTGATTTTCCGAAAGACCTCCTCCCTCCTCCACAGCTTTCTCCAATCTGGTACTAATAATTCTCTCCAGAACCTTGCCAGCTGTGTCAAGCATACACAGTGGCCGGTATGATGATGTATCTTCGGGAGATTTATTCCCCTTAGGGAGGAGCACCAGGTGCTGTTTCTTCCATCTTTCTGGATACACCCCTTCTCTCAAGCAAGAATAATAGAGGTCCAGTAAGATGTCAGTATGAGCGAGTATCGCAGTCTTGAGGACAATATTGGGAATTTTATCCGGTCCGGGAGCCTTTGTGTTGCCGATTCTGCTGATTGCGTGCAGAATTTCTTCTTGTGTGTGTGTACGTGTGTGTGTGTACGTGTGTGTGTGTGTGTGTGTACGTGTGTGTGTGTGTACGTGTGCGTGTGTACGTGTACATGTGCGTGTGTGTATGCGTGTTTTTTCTTTCTTTTTTTTTTTTTTTCTCAAGGGTAGGTGGAAATCTTCAAAAGACACCATGTGGCCTGTACCACATGATAGTGTGAGATTTTTACCCACTCAAACCACCTCCCTTCTCCTCCATCCTCCCTGTGGAACCGCCGTTAGGCATTACATCACGGGGAGTGGATTAGAGGGGCTTAGTCACAAGCCACTTCTCTTTGTAGGAAGGATCAAAGGAGGATAAGTCTACTTCCCTTCTTTCCCATTCTATTCTCCTGAGCTCACCTATTATGGTCTGCGCATATGTGCTCACTGCATCCCAGTTGGTTTCTGAGACGAGCATGCACCCAACCATTACTTCGGGTGTCAGCGGGTCGATCCTGAGTATACTCATCACGTGCTGTCGCAGCAGATGGTATCACGGGCACTGGAAGAACACATGCTCACTATGTGAACACAAGTTCACATAGTGGACAGAATGGGGTATCCTCCAGCTTGAACCTGTGAAGATATGCCAGAAAGCATCCATGTCCAGACAACAGCTGAGTCAAGAAGAAATTTACTTCGCTGTGATTACGGTTGATCCACGGTGCAATGGAGGGAATCATGCGGTACGTCCATTTTCCTTTAATGGACTTGTCCCATCGATCCTGCCATTCGAGCAGTGTTGTCGAGCAGTCTGGATTCTCCTCTTCTTTATGATATTGCCTCCGTCTCTCTATTTTGATCTCAATTTTTGAAACATTGGATGTTATAAATGATTCTTTTAAATAAGCAAACAATTTCTATTGATTTGGGAAAGCAATACATAATAATATTTAAAAGTAAATGAAGTTTTATTTAAATAACTGACTTTTGAAGTAGAATGTTTGCTTTATTTATTGTTTTTTATAATTGTAAATATTTATTTTAATAATTTATTGTAAGACTTACTACAAATATTAATATTATAAATATTCATTGCTTTATATTTTTATTATTGTACTTCTGAGTAGTTCCCTTTAAAATCAAGAACACACAACTGCAATTTGCTAAATTAATCCAACATTCTTCTGCTTACCTCAATAGAAAGACATTTTAAAGGAAAATTCATTCCTTTTGTATTGGAATATCCCTTCCCACCCTTTCTAGCCATCTTCCTAACACATCCTTCCATTTATCGAAGCTAATCCTCCACTTACTTGACAAATTCATGTTATTCATCATCGAAGGCGTTAACATCAAATCCCTGCAGTTAGCCCTTTTGACACCACCACCAATGATTTTTCCATGGAAACCGACATCAATATGACGGTACCAACTGACCAAGAGAAATTTTCCTCAGTTTGACCAAAAATATGAAGGCTTCTATGTTCAACATTTTTCCATCGTCATCTCATTTTTGATAAAATTGTCACATTCAATTTTCTTCCTCGGAGGTACTCAATTAATGAAGGTCAATGTACGAACTCTGCCTGACTGCTTAGCTAGGTGGTCTCTGAAAATAGAGAATATTTGCATGCATCTTATTGGCAGTAGTGGTGTTGCAACAGCATATACTTTCTCAAATTATTTCTTAACTTTTGCAATTTTTGAATATTCAGAGTTCAAAGTAAGTGAGGCCTCTGCCTTTTTTCAAGCGTCCTGTGTTCTGTTCAAGGTAAAATTGTGAAGAAAATATTTGGAGTCATATTTGGAATACTTTAATAAATTTTTTTAACTTACAGAAAAAATTATGAAAAAAAGGGGGGGGGATATAAACCTTATTGAAAGTTCCAATTTTTTAGAACAGATTCAAATCTCTCATTATTTGCTGTGGTTATCTTAACATACCATGCAATTCTTTAGGGATTAAAATTCTACTTTCTCTAACATAAGAGATTGATCCACCTTTATAGTTTACTGAAATTCAGTGTGTCTGCTATATGGTATTGGTATCAGAGACTAACAGTCATTGTCTACTGGGCATGACTGTAATGCTGCCTGGGCCTGAATTGCTTGAGGTGCAAGAAGAAGATTGCTGAGGGTGAGATCTGGACTGTAGGATGGATAGTTGTACACCTCCCAGGGGAACTGCAGTGAACAGATAAGTGAACAGAACTGTCTGCATTGAACTGTATGACTACCCACACTTCAGTCTGGAAATTTCTTCCAGCAATCACTCTTGCACTCCCAACTATTTTTCATACACTAAAAGAAATTCTCCTGCCAGGTCAGCGTTACATGTATTACAGTATGCAGAGTTGCTGTCAAACATATGGGTCTCCCAAGTGGGAGATTCACACAGGGATACAAATATTGGTCTCACAGGATGACAAACATCTTGCTTCTGTTGATGATTGTGTGGAAAACAGTGAAACATGCACTGTATTGACTACAAACAAATTTTTTCATGAATTTTATTTAGTTTGTTGTTTAGAAGACCAAGGAAAACGTACTTTATGAATGTGGCTCATATGTATTAATGCAAATTTTTTTATTCCATGTCATTAATGTATTTTTACAGGGTAAACAAAAACAAGAAAAGCGAACAACAACATTTTTTCAGTTTTGTAATGCTGATACAGGCATTTTATTGTGTACGGATGTAGCTGCAAGAGGTTTAGATATTCCAGCAGTCGATTGGATTGTTCAGTATGATCCTCCAGATGATCCAAAGGTAATTATATTGCAATTATTATTATTATCAATGCAATCGAGCTTTCTTTTCCACTAGGGAGCCTATTTACGTATAAACTTGTCTTAAGGTGAATCTTAAGCTTAAATTGAAAATGAAGGAATGGTCTACACTCCTGCTTTATTATTAATTATTGTGGTGGTATAAATATTAATTAGTGGTGCTACAGAATAGCACAGATGGTGTCATAGTAAAGTTTCCTATTTTCCTTGGTGTGAACTGGCTTTACAGTCTTGCCCATCCTCTTGCCAGTTGCCATCTGCCATCTGTACATCATGGCTACACCATGGAGGATTTTTTTCCTAAATTAAGTAACTGATTAATCCGTATTTTCATGATCAGGTCCCGGCAACAAGGGTTTTTTCCTCGAAAATTTGCTGTTTTTTTCACACCATTACATAACTTTCTCTATATTACATAAATTACTCCTATACATACGTATATGAGAAAGTAAAAATTATCCTATTTGCTTTGATATACTGTGTAGTGGACATTCATCTTGAGAATTGAACCATGGAAATGAAAATAAAATGCTCCCCCATGCTTTGTAAATATATTTTATTTTTTTGCTCTTAATTATTTACAAGGTACATGAACATGCAGGATAATCCTGATAATGTTCATGACAAAACAAAGAAATCCTTGGGAAAGAAATATAAAATTACAGTGTGGTAAGTAGAAAAGAAAACAAAAGTGAGGGTAGATGATAATCAATTAAGGACTGTATAAAATTTCTCCAAATGTTGTTTAAAAGAGTAAATGTTGGGAGCATTGACAACAGTGGCAGGTAGGTGATTCCAATGATCAACGACTGTTCATCAGGAAAAACATGTAAGGAATGCGCGCAAAGTTGTCTTTGTTAAATTTGTAATTGCGACCTCAGTGGTGGAAGTTCGTATTGCAGAGGAAGAAATCATTGAAACCTGGGCAGTTGTAGTGGCTGTTTAGTTTTTTTTATATGTTTCAATGAGATCTCTTCGGAAAATCCGGTCATTAGCTGTTGGCAGATGGAGTGCTTCATCTCTCAGGGTATGATAGGGTATGTTTCCTCATGCTGTAACCTCTTTGCTCTCCCTATCTTCCCATCCTTCCTTTCTCTCACATTTCTCCTGCCTCTGTTTCTCTTTCTTTCTGTCTCTTCTTTCTCTTTCTTTTTCTTTCTTGTTCTTTCTCTCTCGCTCTCTTTCTCTCGCTCTCTCATTTTCATTGAATTGTGTTTTCTAAAGTGCAAAAATATAACATATGGAAACCACAAAATGGAAGATAGAGATTTTTGTCTTCAACCAAATCTCTAAAAAATCAGCTCATTGAAAAAGATCATGTACAATTTTTTGTAAAAACGAGTAGTTTTTGCAAACTTTCTTCTTGAAATTAATGAAATGTATACAGGTGTCCCACCAACCATAGGCCATGAGAAAAATCCTCAGAGAACAGAGTGAATCAAAAGGATATGAAAAATAATTAATTTAAATATAATTAGAATTAACAATTGAAAATCCCAATATTAAAGTGATTTTTACTGTATTTTACAATTTTGATTCTCAATGCATTGATGTATTTTCATTCAAGCAATCTGCAAATCTTAATTGAAATTAGTCCAATTAAGTTTTCTCTTAAAAATACGATTTAGATGTAATATGAAAGGAAAATTGAAAAAGTTGAGTATCATAATTTTATTCAAACCTTTATTATGATAATTGAATTTTACCACTGTATGCGCCATTGTCATCATAAATACAGCAATATATATGGGAGAAGTAATTCGGAGAAGTGCCTTGTTGAAAGGCAACAAGTTAGGAAAGATGAGATGAGGTGGCTTTATGTACTTAACATTAGCGTTGCAATGGTATATTCAACTTTATTAAAGTCTTGAAGAATATATATACACAGATGAGGTAATTATATCATAGTTTCAGATGCATTCATAATGTGATATATTGGTTTGCCTTTAGTTCTGTAGCTGCACTGGTTTTATTTTCCTCTATGGTTGACTGTTTTTGTGCACCATGGTTTTTTGAAATGTTGTGATACAAACAGATGTGAGATTTCTACTATTTGCATTTATTTGTTTCAGGAATACATTCATAGGGTGGGAAGAACAGCTAGAGGTGAGGGGGGTCGAGGTCATGCTCTTTTAATTCTTCGTCCTGAAGAACTTGGCTTTCTACGATACTTGAAGGAAGCCAGAGTTCCTTTAAATGAATTTGATTTTTCATGGAACAAGATTGCTGATATTCAACTTCAGGTATTACTACACATATACTTACACAACTGAAGTACAGTGGAGCATCGATTATCGGAACTAATTAGGACCAGGTATAATTCAGATAACTGAATATAAAAATGGCAAACGTACCTAAAATGCTGTTCTTTAAGAGAACATACCATTAAAATACTGGTCTGCACATGCAGACTCCTGTAGATAACAAACACTGGCATACTACAGTATATAGTACCTTATTTCTTGAAGTAATCGCTAATTTTCTGTCGCTGAAATGAAGATCATCATTTTACAGCAAGAACCTTCAGTCCCTTCAGCAGTAGTAGTTTAGTTGAACAGCATTCCTTTTGTCTTTCACACCACATCATCACCATTTCCAAGGCCAAACTCTTCTGCATGCATTGGACCTCTTTCATCACTGTCAATTCCGTCTTCGTTGATTTCATTGTCCGTAGAATCTGTTGGTTCCTGGTTACATTTTATAATTTCATCTACATTTAATATTTGAAAACCTGGATCTCTATCCCTTACAAGCCCGTCATTTGCATCTTCTTTATTGCAATTCTCAAACTCGGGGATAGTTTGAAGCAAGTTCATAAACTCGTATCCTCTTTAGATCGGTTTCCTTCATTTTCATCTGCTCTGATTAACCAGAGTTTATTCCGTACATTTTTTAAGTTTTCTTCTGTCATCGATTTCCATGAATCAGCTAACGTATAGCAACAATCCTTCAGGATTAATGTTTTTGAATAAGCAACAATGCTCTTTTGGTCATTCTCTACTAGTAAACATAGGAGAACTTGTTTCTGTAAATTTTTTTCAGTTTCTCAATTACATCTTGATTTATAGGTTGAATCAAAGCAGTGACATTTAGAGGGAAGTATATAACATTGAAATCGTTGTCAATTGCATTGAAGATTTCAGCTGGTGGATGACACAGTGCGTTATCGAGAAGTAGCAAAATTTTACAACTTTTACCTTTCAATGCACGATATTTTTTAACATTTGGTACAAAATCATTGGCATACCCTTCACAGAAAAGGCCAGAATTTATCTAGGAATTTGTTTGTGCTTTGTACACAGTCGGAATGCAACTGGATGTTTTTCATGCAGCGTCGTTTCTTTGATTTTCCAATCACAAACAATGGTAACCTATGTGTCACACTAACATTTGCACACACCATGACAGTGATTCTCCCTTTACTGACTTCCTGAAGCTGCCACTTCCCTTTTTGAAGCAAGTGATTTCTATGGCAATGATTTTCACTTCAATCCCCTGTCATCCGCATAATAGATATCATTTCTTGAATACCTCTCACTTTTCACAAAGTCGTGGAATTTTTGTTTCTTGTGGTGGGAAGATAGGGCATCATTGAATAAAGATTCTCCCTTAATATGCAACTCTCTTATTCCACGCTGATTTAAAAGTTTTTAACCAGCCTGTACTAACTTTCAAATCAGAGGCACCACATAATTTCTGATTAAACTCTAATGCCTTTTCACACAACAATGGACCTGAAATCTGATCTCCTATTGCAAGCCTTTGTACAAACCACATGTAAAAAACCTGTTCAAGAATTTTACTTTTCTTTGAACCATCACCTGAGTCGAGCTTCGCCGCAAATTGTAAAATGCTGTCTATATTTCATTTTATATAAGAGATAATGGATTTACCTATGCTATATTCATGGGTCTGGTAAGTTGCACTTTCTCCCTTTTCTAAATAATTTAAGATTTTTAATTTTGTTTCTATTATCAACATATTACATTTTCATTGTGTATTAGAAGATGCCATACCTATAGTGTGTACAGTAAGATTGCAATCCAATCATGAGAGAACCCATCACTTGAACAAATTTCTTTAAACTAAAAATGACACGGTTCATGGTTGTTCAGTAAAACGATTATACTGCTTGTTTAAGTAGGGTATCGTTTCACTAGAAGGCGGTGGATTTTCTGCCAACAATGAACTTTCCTAGTGAGTGACAGCTGTTTAACATTTACAATCGGTTGTTTGACAATGTGCCGTTAGTTCTCTTGCACTTAAGGTAGTGAAAAGTGGTTTTCTGCTAATAATAAACATTTAGAGTTCTTAACCATTTATTGTTGGATTTATCACTGTCACTGTTTACTGAAGTTAGATAATTTATTATAGTACAGTATCTCATTAATATTTTATCAGTCAATCATATCGGGGATCATTCTCAATATTCAGTATTACATAAGAAAATGAATGAATGAGGCTTAGTATATGGTACCTACTTTAAGAAAAAAGTTATTCCGAGAATATGAGTTTGGATGTTAGGCATTTCAGATGATTGATGTTCAGATAATCGATGTTCAGATAATTGACCTCCCACTGTGTGTGAACTAGGAATTGATGTAAATTGATTTCGTTTCTGTTTTTTTCAGTTGGAGCAGCTCATATCCAAAAATTATTTCCTAAATCAAGCGGCCAAGGAAGCTTTCAAGTCATATGTACGTGCTTATGATTCTCATTCATTGAAGCAAATTTTTGACGTGCACACGCTTGATTTGCAAAAGGCAGCGCATTCATTTGGTTTTTCTGTTCCACCTGCAGTTGATCTTCGTATCCTTTTTTTCAGTGTTTTCAAGTATAGCAATATTACTTATACAAGCTGAAGCCTTGCAATAATATTGCACAAAAGTAAGAGTAAAAATGTTGCAACAGAAAGGTACTATATATACACTATATGGAAAATCTAAAACTTCAAAGAGATTTCAAGTCATTTTGTACTTATTCTACAAGACTAATGGAATTACGAATATTTACAAATATTGGTACAATACATTAATATCACTATTCACTGTGAACCCAGATTTAGACAGGTTTCTGAAAATGTGATTGAAATGTTGTATATTTACCAAGATTTTATGTTTGTAGTGGACAGTAAGGTGATTTAAGGTGGAAATCGTGCTGTACACCTTAAATTAAAAACAACGTATCACAATTATCACTGAACTTTTTTAGTAAAAGAACACATGAATCAGAAGATTGCTGGGCATTGCATTTATATTCATTTGCTAATCTTTGCATTTAAAAACACACAATCTTCAAACTTAAAAAAATTTGCTATCATCGCTTCATAAACTGTAACACATGTACTCTAGCTAAGAAACTTTAACTGTGTTTGATAGATCAAGTATAACATGTAATATGAAATGTCAAAGATCAACAAGATATAGTTGATGTAATGGACCGAGGCAGCAGATAAGTGTTCTAGCAGATAAGATTCTAGTAATTTTAAGAAATTTATAGAAAGATTTTTCTAAAATTTAGCTTTTATACCATAAATCCTGTTATTAATAGTAAACAATGAAGTTAACAGCCATTCATTTGAAGCAAAAAATCACGAAATTTGGTAGAGTAGAGAGCTTAAAATCCTTTCTAAACAAAAACTCTTAGTGTTTTAAACACACACATTAATCTGTTGTAATCCTTGAGAAAGTGTGTTTATAATTTTATTTTTGTTTTGGTGTATTTCAGACTAATTACCCATTTTGCCAGTACTAATTGAAAGACATTTGTTAAAACTCTTCTATTTTGTGAGACCAAAATTTATATGCCTCTTACGTCACAACCTGATTCAGAGCAGCAAACTTAGCATAACACCATCTTAATACAGATGGCAACACAGCGGGTTACCTACCCTTTTTCGTACACTACTACTGGCTGCACGGCATGACAGATGGCTAGTTGATGTCATTGGCATCGCTTGTCATTTCGGAAAGGAAACATGTTTTTAACTTGGGAGTGCCCACAATGGGTAGACTCGTGCCAGTCCTGGCAATGTATCTCTGATAACTTTTTGAGAAAATGCAAATGATCTGAAGGTCCATTTTCTGACATTCATATTTGATTCAGTTTGTACATGTCCTCCAATGCTATTGTAAATGAATTGCAGAATTCTTGTTTAAATACCTATGGTAAGATAGATAACAATTGACATGGTACAAGCAAAAATCATTAAACATCTTATAATCCTATTAAATAATATTAAATACAATTTTCACAAATTATTTTGGTGTGTTCTAAACAAATATACATTTTACTTTTTCACAAAAATATTTAGAAAGTCTTTGGCTTTTTTCCATTTTGTAAGGTTCACATTTTTTACACATCCCTGCAGGTGTCTCCTGTACATCTTTTTCTTTGGTTAGAAATTGTGACAGTCACTTATAGATTAGGCAAATGATTACTTTTTCTGAATAGGCACTTGTCGTAGACACGGTTGAAAATAATGCCCTGATATGTACTGCTCAGGCCAGGAGCTCACAATGCACTGCCACCATTACCCCCAACGTACATCACAGATATCATGCAGCGCAGCGATAAACTTTCAACATGCCCACAGGAAATGTTTTAGTGAAAGGATAAAAATAAAAGGCCAATTGATCTCAGAAAAGTAATCGAAAGAATACATGAAATATCAGAAGACTAATGTATTGCAATAATTCAGGAACTTAAAATTGCCATGGCTTGGATCTCACAGATATATTGCAAACATCCAGATTTTAATAAAAATTTAATCCACGAATTGTTAACATTAAATGGAGGTTGTACGTCAAAGCTAATGGTGTTAAATCAAAAAGGTAATTGCTTTAATTACATGTAGGCATTGTCGGGCTTCCAGAAATGAACGTTAAGTGGGAAAACATTAAATCGAGGTCACTTTAATTCAGGACTTTAGTGTATGACGTTCATAATATCAACGTAAATAATATATATTACATGAAAATACAAAAATTATCTAATATAGATGACTGTTTTGCCTTCTTCTGGTGAATTCTTTCAACTTGCTTTTCAAGTTCATACACATGGTCAAAACTATTAATAGTTTAGATCGTCACCTTCTGCTTAAGAAAAAGAAGAACAAGGAGAAAAAGAATGTATAAAAGTGTTTAATGCAAAAACAACTACTGCATAAGTAGGTGTACTAGTATCACCATTATCATCAAAATCACTATCACTGTCACTTTCTTCCTCAACGTGAATTGATCAAATTTACTGTCAACTCTTTTTGCACAGTCACAAGTTCATCATCAAAATGGAGGAAGTCTTTTTAACTTCATGATCTATTTTCAATTTCTCCCATGCAGAAATAAGAGCACTATCTTCTTTTTCTTCCTCTTTTTCTTTTTTCTTCTTTTTCTTCCACTTCTTTTTCTATTTTCTTTTTTTCTTCTTTTTTCTTTTTTTCTTTTTCTTCACTTCTTTCTCATGGATTTCAAAGAAGCCAGCTTTTCTGAAGCTGTTGCATATGGTGGATTGACTCACATCCTTCCATGTCTTTGCAATATAATGCAGTGCATTAAGTTGGTATTATTGAGATTTTGAATGTTGTCCTTCCCTGACTCTAAGAAACATAATCTCTGCACAACTTTTTTTGTGTAATAGGCTTTGAAAGCCTGGGTTATTCTTAAATCCATTGGCTGTAACTTGCTTTTGCAGTTTGCTGGCAAGAATTCAATTCTTATATTTTTAAAGTTCATTTGTTTGGAATGTGCAGAGCACTGATCAACATATAAAAGAAAAACAATTCTGTTCTGTGCTACTATCTTCACCTGGGGTCCTTCCACATCAATTGGGATGAAGAGCATAAATTTGCCTCTCAAAAAGGTCGGGAGTCATCCAACTTTTTTTATTGGCCTTGTATTTTATGGTTGTTTTTTTTTTTCCGTCATGGCAATTCTTTCCAAACGTGAATGTTTTGTTCAGAAGAACACAACAAAATAGTCCAGTTTCATCTCTTGAAAATGTCCTTCGGTGAATACTCTTTCACGTGGTCCTTCAGTTTCTCCTCTTGCCGTTCCCGAACACTTTTTTCTGGCTTGTAATTTCCTTCTCTATATACACTATATTTCCTACTTCATACATGTACTACACTACCACATTCCGGGAGACCGGTCGGGAGCGTGGAGCTTGTCCCAGCTGGGGCGGTGCCTCGCTGGTGGGAGAGTCCTGGTTAGGGGGAAACCCTGTTAGCCGACGGTATGTCGGCACCGGATCTCACCATCCAGCGGGGGAAGATCACCGCCATCTCCCGAGGAAAAAGCATGCCCTACACTTACGGGACTAATGACCAAAGCATATGACATGCCCGGAAACACGAAAAATCAATCAATCAAAACTACTAAAATCTTTAAAAAATCTACATGATACATTAATTTCAACAAACAACAAATTTCATTGAAAGGAAAAATCTCTAAACTTCAATTTCGTAGTTGTAGAAAGACGCCGAAAAAATAACCAACGTTTGCGATTTTCAAAAATTCAGAGTTAACTGTGAAAATAGGATCTAGATCACCTTAGAAGTGTACTTACCCTATTCTTACAAGAAATTTAAAGAATAAATTTGGAGCCGTTTTTGAGAAAATTTTGAAAATGTCCGAGAAGCATCATGTAAAGTACACCCAAATTTTAATTGTAGTTTTTCAAAGTTTCAAAGCTTCAACTAGAGCCAGATTGGCAGGGGTTTCTTCAATTTGGAAAATATCCTTTCACATGGTTTAGACGCTAGTAGTGTTCACAGACAGACAGACAGGTGGATGATCGTTTTGCTTTCAATTGGTTTTTCGGCATCAAGGACCCACAAAACAGGGATTGTGGCTATACCAAGTGTTAGAGGATTTTTTCTCTTAATATAGCAATTGGATTTATCCATGTTTTTGTTATCAGGGCCTGGCAATTAATTTTTTTTGCTGAATATCCCGTTTTGTCATGCAGCTTTAATAACTTTGTCTGTACTATGTATATTACTCTGTATATGCATAAAGATAAGAGAAAGTAAAAATGGTGTTCACAGATCTGTGATGGCTTTAAAAAGTGCAAACAGCAGGAAAAATTTAATTTATAAAGTGTAGAGGCAGGAATAATTTAATGTCATGAAGACAGGAAAATTGAAGGGACTGGAAAACACAGGTGTAATCTGTGGGAAACATTAAAATTCAGGAACATAAAAGTGGGGTTGTACTGTATGCTCTGCCAACTATATGCAGGAGAATCAGCTGTTGATGTCTGAAAATATTGGTTCAGTGCATGCAGCTAGAGGTTACGATAGTTTCCATGAGTGATTTGCACTGTTGTCACTAAGAATATTATTTGAAGAATTTATGCAAATCATGTTGAAAAGCAGATGAGAATGTGTGACTTGTTAGTTCTCAAACAGATGAAAATGACAGACGATAAATAACGAATTTCAAACAGCCCAAGTTGTTTACTTTCATGAAGCTTTTACACACAATGGACTAAATTTTAATCACAGACTTGTGCAAGTAAATAATATTTCATACAAAGGAAGTTTTAAAGGGTACTTTTCTTGCATTCTAGCTACATAAATTCATTGATATGCAAACATTCTTCTGTTGGCAAAACAACAGAAATAACAGGTAGTAAACAGCTAAAGTACATGCCCAAGTACATTAGTCAGCATTTGTGAAATGAATACAAAATATTTGTAATGTAACTGACTGACCATGCCCCCCATTTAGTTTGGCAGCAAAAGTTGGTCACATGTTTGAACAGATAGTCAATGTTGTCCAATATCAATATCAAGGGAGTTAAGTTTGTGCAGATGGAATTTTGTTGCTTAGTAAGTTTTTGGCAAAATCTATAAAATACATCATAAATTTACAATTAAAATGTAGTGAATTTAATATCTTCAAAATGTTCACAGCTTTATAATGGTCACATGAAATTTTATTTTCGCTATTAAGACTTGACTCTACCCAAGCACAATTGATGCACTACTCGCGCAACTTTTCTTGAACAATGGATTGAAGAAATGCGGGCAGAGTGGGGGTATTAGTTACAAAGTTGGCCACCAGAGTATTTACAGTAATGTCAACTTCTGGAAAATCAAAGTCAAACCTGCTATTTATGTGGCCAAGTCACCGCTCTGGGTAGGCACCAGTAGGGACACTAGATAGGAGTTTTAGGTGCCTCCCTTGTAGGCCCTGGACATGCCTCAGCCATTTCTTTAGATAATGGTACTGAAGCTGAACAAAAGTTCTTGACTATAAAAGCAACTAGCTTTGACTAGCTTCTGTTTCGCACCATCGAAGATTTAATGCTTGGAATGTTCTAATCAGTGCTCGCTGCGAGCTTTTGCCTTCAACTGTTTGTTGCTCAAGGGAGGGGGAAGCAAGGTCATCGTTCAAGAAAAGTTGCGCTAGTAGTAATCACCCACATAACATAGGTAAGAACCTATGTCATGCTACCCAAGGTAGCCCAAGGAATTAGTGACAAGGTTTAGTGTGTGTGAAATCTACTTGCCTTGAACACGTGTTTGCTAGTGTGCCTTGTGGAAGCATTAGATGATTTGATAATGGTGATAGTTATGGGGAACTGTCAAAGAATCCATTTGCTTTCATTGTAGTAGTGCTCTAGAAACCCTTAAATATTTTAAATGAGTGAGTGAGAGTGAGAGTGTGCATTCACTTGCTCATCATCACACATGATGAGAGTATCTCTTTTCCACCTGCAGTTGATAAAATTGTTTTGATGTACTTTTGTTGGGTGTCTAGATGTCAAACTTCTCATGGTTTTTGTTGCTCTGTAAGTAATTCGGTCCTCTTGTAGATAATATGTCTTGTATAATAATTTACCATTATTCGATTTTATTACAAGTAATCTGATGCCAAGTATTAAATGGAAGATTATCATGTGGTCTTGAAGTGTTTTATTTTTAAAGTAAAATTTATTGTAATTGTAACATAAAAAGAGAAACTCCTTAGCTTCTCAGATGTTCATAGCAGTAAGAAGGACCGTCCTCGAAAACGACTTGGAGGTGGAGGTTATGGATCTTTCAAGAATTTGAACCGTTCAGATCCTCGATTCAAGAACAAGATATATTCCCAGCCACAAAGGATTAAGCACAATGACAATCGCCAATTTTCTCGAATCTAATTCATTGGATAAAGTAATATTTTGTAGGGATCAATGCATTTGTTTGTAAAGTATTTTATTGTTTAAAATTTCCAAACTTTATAATATGCAGTGAAAAAAATATGTGTATGTGAAGACTTGTGAATTAATAATGTATAAATACATATTTTTTATGTATATATGACTTATTTATTTTCTTTAAAATATATAGACATGTAAATGTCTCCTGTGCACAGATGTTTATCATTGTTATATTTATAATTTGTGGTGCGTTTCATGATCTTGATGAGCTTGGGTACCTCTGGGATGTAAAATTTGGAATTACATTAAAGGAAGCATGAACATCGATGGAATTTTAGTTTAAGCCGACGACTTTGTTATAGTATATTGAAGTTGACGAAGTGCCCATAGTAGATTAAAAAAGATGATGTTAAGTCGCAGCTACTTTGGGAATTCCATAATGTATTCAGACATTAAATGCAGAAAATGATGGTGGCAACAGTTACGGAGCACAAGCAGTTGGCAGTAACGTGCTCATGCTGCTGCTTCTGGATTTAGATAGGAAAATGTATGCTTACAGGGACATGCTTGCTAAATTGGGAGCATCCTCATATTTTTTTCCCCTACAGATTTTTAGACTAGTGAAGCACAGCAAAAGCATCATATTTTTTTTGTATGCTGTATTGTCAATTAACTGTGTGAATTTATACCATTCTAGTAGATTCACTCACTAAGTAATTATATACGAGAAGGGATTTTCCTAAATATTTAATTAATTCTTCTGAAATTTTTGATGTGTTCATCAAGTAGATTAACTTACTTCGCCAATGTTTATGAATAGTAGGGGAGACGGGATGTATGATATACATGAAATTTCTCTTCGTTGACGTGTAATTCATGATTTCATTGTCGCTTCCTGTTTCGTCATGTGATGTCTTTCTTGCAGCTGGGAATGCGCACATTTTGAAGAGGAACTCAGAATGTAATTGTTGGAGTTCAAAGTAAATATTTTAAAAATGTATTGTAATTGTAATATTTTATTTTAATTTCTAATGAAATATACTTGGTGAATTGGAATTACATATATTTAGTTGTGTAAATATGGTTCCATCATCTTCATTAGTCATAATCTTTCATTTGAACACCAAAACATGAAGCCTTGTGACCTGGGATAGACCCATCATACAATCAAATGAGATGAATGATACGTATATCGTATACCCCCTACTTATCTTTGATTGTTATTTATATTCTATCAGCGTTTTTGTTACTTAGGTCTTAAATTAATTTTAATTTTGGTTTCGGATGCCTTTGTTTTATAAACAAAAAGGGATGGGGGAGATAAAAATGCATGATCCGGATGTAATGAAGTTAGCAGTGAAGAGGTTGTGGAAGACAATATCAGTTTAAGAAGTATTGCATTTAAATACGAAAGAGATATAATTACACCAAGGGATATTAAGTACAAAGAGCAAAAAGATAAGTTTTTCAGCCAAACTGTAGAGCCAGACAAATGTTTACAATGGAGAAAAAAAATGTCATATTTGAAGAAAGCATTAATTACAGCCTGTAATTTCCGGCTAATCCTCTGTTAATATCATGTTCGTCACGTCCCGTCGCAGTCGGTTGTCAAGAGGACCGCCAGGTAGCATCTCCGCGCACGCGCTCCTACGTCACTACTCAGCGGCCAGATTTGGGAAGGGTTTAGGACACTTGACTGAGGTTGGACTAGCCCTTGTGAAACAGCCGAACTCATTTTGTTGGAACAAATTTCACACGAGATTCGACGGGAATCGATAATAACTGGCTTCGATAATTTGTTTTGGCTTTCCACTCTGAGATTCTAATAACATGTTCGTACCACTTCAGAGCCTCGTTTTCCATTTCTTTGAGTAGCGGAGTAACTTATAGTTCCTCTCTGATTGTATTATTCCTTATTCGATCTCTTGTTTTCCCTACTATTCTGCGTAGGAATCTCTTTTCTACTGCTGTGATTCTACTCTCTGTTTTCGTATTGTGACATACTTTCAGTTTCATATATAAATGTTGGTCTATACACTGATTTATAAATTTGGGGTTTTACTTTAGTGCCTACATTTATACGAAAAAAATTGTGGGTCAAATGGCTGACTTGGGCCTGGCGGGAACTTACCTACGCCCATAAGTAAACGCCATTAAAACACCAGTAATGCCCTCCTGTAATGGGAATATCCGATTTGGGTCAGCAAGACCTGCTCTCCCCTCTCCGCGGCCGTCCCTGAGTGCTCTCTAAGGTGAGAGCTTGGAGAACAGCTAATGAGAGCAGGGCGAGGGCGAGTCTCCAGCGCCTGAAAACGGGAGCATTGGGATAAGGGAAGGAACCCCAGACAGAAAACGAACCTGCTGCCTTGCAGGGAGGAGAGGATCTACAAAGGCTAAGGGAAGGAAACCCCGAAAGAAAGCCAACCTGCTGCCATGCGGAGAGAAAAGGTTCTCCAAAGAAAACCAACCTGCTGCCTTGCAGGGACGAGAGGATCTCCAAAGGGAAAGGAAGGAAATCCCGGCAGAAAACCAACCTGCTGCGTTGCACGGAGGGGAGGATCTCCAAAGGCTAAGGGAAGGAAACTGCGACAGAAAGCCAACCTGCTGCCTTGCAGGGAGGAGAGGATCTCCAAAAGCTAAGGGAAGGAAATCCCGACAGAAAAACCAACCTGCTGCCTTGCAGGGATGAGAAGGATCTCCAAAGGCCAAAGGAAGGAAACCCCGACAGAAAAACAACCTGCTGCCTTGCAGGGAGGAGAGGATCTCCAAAAGCTAAGGGAAGGAAATCCCGGCAGAAAACCAACCTGCTGCGTTGCACGGAGGGGAGGATCTCCAAAGGCTAAGGGAAGGAAACTGCGACAGAAAGCCAACCTGCTGCCTTGCAGGGAGGAGAGGATCTCCAAAAGCTAAGGGAAGGAAATCCCGACAGAAAACCAACCTGCTGCCTTGCAGGGATGAGAAGGATCTCCAAAGGCCAAAGGAAGGAAACCCCGACAGAAAAACAACCTGCTGCCTTGCAGGGAGGAGAGGGATCTCCAAAGGCAGTAACTTCAACCATTTCAAAAATTACAGAAGGTGCTAAAGTTATGTGACTCAACCTGTATGTTAAATTCCCTGATAGAAGTGACGAACACGTAAAATAGATACCTTTTAAAATTTATTGTAAGAAATTATGAGAAAGGGTTTGACATGACTAAGACTTCGATATTATTACCGTTGTTACCGGTTTAACGAGAATATATCTGAATTAGCCTTATTGGGTAGGGATGAAAAATTTGGGGTAAATAGGCGTCTTACTCGGTTGTAACAGCCAAAAATCGCGATTTTTACTTCCTCTTTCCTCGTGTGCCTGAATACGGCGCATTTCCGACAGAAAATCTATTACCGGGCCCTGGTAACGAAAAAGTAGATGAATATTATCTTACAAAAAGTGGATAAAAATAAAAGTAAACTAGACAGATTCACTAGACGAAAAACGTAGGGTCGATGCAATAATATTAGATTTTTTAAGGCATTTGATCTTGTTCCACGTGGTTTTTTAATTGCCAAGTTGTCAGAAACTGGATTAGATCATCGAATAATATTATGGATAAAACAATTTCCTATGGATCACACTCAGAATAGGTGATAAATATTCATGGAAAGCCGATGTAATCTCTGGGGTCAACATCCTCTCATGGGGGAGAGTGTTATGGCCGTTGATTTTCTTAGCGTTCATTAACGACATAACGACAACTGAAATAATATCGAAAGTTAGACTTTTCGCGAATGATTGCATAATACAAAGGAGAATTGGCTCGCCTGAAAATATTGATGAAAATATTCTACAGAACGATCTGAATTGTTTATGGAACTGGGCGTCGAGAAGTAAGATGGAATTAAATACTTAAGAGTAAATCAATTTATTTTACCAAGTTTCGCGCGAATGTACACTCCAATTATGAGTTAGGAATTAATGTTATATCACGTGTACAAACTGTAAGTATTTGGGTTCAGTGCTGTGAAGTGACTTGGGTTGGTCGAATCACATTAATTATACGGTTAAAAATATCCTGGAGGGCGCTGACTTCGTAATGCGAATTCTAAAAGACAGTTGCGTGATCCTTAGCATATACTACACTTGTTCGTCCTATTTTAGAATACGGAGCGACACGCTGGGACCCGTACAGAAAAGGGTAAATCGAGGAGTTAGATGGAATTCAAATACGGACCGGAAATTTGTTAAATCTTGGGCACTGTTGATGGAAGAGAAGTATGAGAGTCCTTAGCTATGAGAAGGGAACGGGCGCGTTTGTGTCTTGTTGAGGATGCTAAATAACTTCAGCAAGGTTTGGGGAGAGCCACAAAATGATGAACTGGGTTGCCCAAAAAGCATGGCCACAACTTCCTAGCTTGCCGCAAGAGGAAATTCTGAAACGCTTTTATTTAAGAACTATTAGTTTATCTCAGCGTAAAAATTATTGAATATTAAAGAAGTGGTCCTTGTCTTAGGCAAACAGATTGCTTTCGGTTGTGATTCATGCGCAATACAATTTCAGCTGGTTTCCGCGGCAAACCCTCTTTCCACACAATCTGCACAACTGTAAGGTAGTCCTCGCTACCAACAGTCAAAAATCTAATTTTTTCAATGCAGCTAGGATGTGAATTACTACTACGCCTTTCAACTGACGAGGCGATTTTTTGTGAAAAATGTTCGGCTGAAAAATTCTCCAGCAATTGACTCTGGTAGCGTCCTATTAAGAAATGCTTCGATTCTCAGAAGCTCTGACAATGCTCAGTATCTAGCGCGATCTCGCGAGCGTCTATGAAAGCAGTTCAACTTTTCAAATTCGTTTGTCCTTCCAAAGAGTTTCATACGAAAGACGTCTTTGCCTTTCTCTCCCGCCCGCGGCGGTTTTTAGAGAAAAAATATAAGTGCAATGCGGGACGTTTAAAATGCATACCCTTTGCTGTTAATTAGTGCCAAGGAATTGTTATAAATGATAGATTTCAAAGTACGGCGCCAAATTTGAATTAATTTTGGCCGCTTATGTGCCAACAAGGCATAAAGGAGGACACAGCTTGGACAGCTATCGGTAAAAGATTGCAGATACCAGGTTATAAAAGCAGATGAGACCATCCTTGGAAAATACGATGTAGAAAGCAAAGAACTGATAAAAGCAAGTTCTCCTTTGTGAATCGCACTATAGTAGTGTAACGTCACCACATGGAGGGCCAGACTTTCGAACTTCCTTAGAGGGTGTGGGAACGAACAAAGGCCGGCTAGTATAAAGCCTTTGGGGAGCTGTGAGCCCCCGTGACGCAAGATGGGCAGGGCAGTGGAGACTGACCCCCCTGTGAGCGGCCATGTGGTCCCAGGAGCCACCCACACTTTTCAGGGAGGCTAGGGGGTGGGAGATCACATGACCGCCAAGAAGTTAGCTGCCCGGGGAGGCCAAGGTGGAGTTCGTTTTGAGATTGCCTCGCGGCGGACGCAACTGCTGCCCCAGGAGGCGGAGGTGTATTCCTTGTGACACTGCGAGTGCTTAGCACTGAGTGTCAGGGCACCGCCGCGGTAAAGCCGTGTGCGTGGGAATCACGGAGGTAGGTTGATTGTGTAAATCTTGTAAATAAATAGATTTCTTAATAGAGCTCGTGTCTGTGTTGTCATTTCGCTACCACGACGGCACAGTAGATTTAAACAAATTACCTGCAAAAGCACTAGAGGCCTTTTAATGTATGATTTTTAAACAATGTTGGCAATAGTGAAAAAATATTTAAATTTTTTATCAGTTTAAAAATTTGAAATTCGTGCCAAAATGTGATTGGAAAAAATCGTTTTAATCGATATTTAAACACAGGTTTAATTGCAACTTATGAACTCGAAATATTATAGATATTACATCGATTATGTACCAAACTCAATCGGAATATTCTTGGTGGAAAGAGATGGGTGGCCTCTTGTACAACCGACTTCAGCCAATGAGCTTTGGGCGCTAGTTTGGAACACAATACCGGGAATTTTAAATGCCAAAATTATCACATTGAAACAGATCAGCACCATTTTTTAATATTAAATATTTTATTTCAATTACCCCTTCATCATGTTATTGACTGGTCGTCGTTGAAAATTGTCAAGAGACAAAGATATGTCACAAAATGTTTCTCAACACTTCTTGCTCTCCATGCAACATGGCGGATGACATCTGGTCTTGCTTTTCAAACGAAGTGGTCACATGTTTCTTGGCGGAAACTGGTGCTGCGCAGAATGAGCAAAACCGGTGCACCGGAGGAGCCCACCCATCTCTTCCCACCATGGGTATATCGGGAGTAAAACGATATTATTGTGAACGTGCGAACGGAAGTGGCATCCTGTGATGCTGCTCTCACATAGCTGCGATCATTTATTATTTGGCACACGCTCGTTACTCGGCGAAAATTGTTAAACAGAAATTTTGATTAATTAATTACTACAACTGAGTAATTGTAATGCTGCGTCAACAAGGCGAATTTTCGACAAGAAAAACTGGCATTGTGGGGTCCTCATACCGAAAAAGTGGATAATTTTTGTTCGTATATATAGTAAATTTCTTTCTCTAACAGGTTGTGTAGTTGGAATTCACATTTTGTAGGACATAAAAGCGAAAAATTGGTTCACGGCAAACCGTGTCTGCCCGTCTGTGGTCAACGCTAGCACCTAAACTGTTCAGACGATTTTCTCCAAAATTGATATTCCCTGATCGATCTGGCAGAATGCAATGCTCTTAGATTTTGAAAAGGATATTTTGATTTTTTGTGGGTATTTTACATGATACCTTAATAAACATTTTCAAAATTTTCTGAAAAATGGTTCCTAGTTTTTGGATATTTTTCCCCGAAAAAGAGATTAAGACGTTCATAAAAACGGTGCAGGGTCCCTTTTTGGTGAACTCTCTGTTTTCGCCAATAACAAAACATTAACATTGCTTCTAATTTCCTTCAAAATTAGATCTTTAAATAACGTCGCGTTTAATTTTTTGAAATTATGAGTTGTTCGTGTATATTCTTCGAAATTGCAAATTCGAATTTACCGCGCTTCTTTCTCTGAAGAGTCTTTCACGAGATGTCATGTCGCAATACGGCAATGACAACGCCGCGACGCGGCAGTTCTGATCAGTTCCGATGCGGTAATGCTTTGATTTTGGGAGTAAGAACGACGCAAATACAAAATAAGGCAACAGGAGTAGTTGGGGAAATATAAACAGTGCACCAGAGACTTTTTTTACACTGGCCTCATTGTCCTACAGAATCTGACGACAGAGTGGCGACTACGAACAACTTCGTTCCCTGCTCTTGCTATAAAACTGTGGCTTTGTCTTCGCGTCGTTTGTCCCGGGCGGAGGGCAGCGGCGCCGCCGGCTGGGGCGGCAGCGCGCAGGCGCGGGCGCAGGGGCGTCGCGACGGCCGTCGCGTCGCCTCCGTCGCGCTCTCAGCTATTGATTAAACGATCCGCGGGTGAATAATAGAGGGAAGATCGAAACGCGGAGTCGCGGCGCACGTGGACGGTCGTGATTCGCGCTCGTTCTGCGCTCCAGCGATCCAGCGCGCCCAACGCTCGCCAAACCGCGTTCCACCTGGTAGGCGAAGCCTATGACGAACCTCTGACTGCGGGCCCAACGCCCTCGGCGCGCGCGCTGCCTTCGGCCGAGGGCAAAGGGCTTGTGCGGAGCAGGGCGGAGGCGACAGCAGGGAGCAACACACGTGCATGGGGCCCTTGGGGCTAACTCTCTTTCCCAGGTAGGTTTTAGTCGGTTTTTGTGAAGAGAAAATGTGTACTAATTAATGTGTTATTGTTCGAAAAAACTGAAAATTTTTTATTGATGTAATTCATCGAAATCAAATGCAATCATTGCCAACCTTATCTAAAATGAGTGTGTTTTTTAAATTATTTACGCAGCAATTGACCGTACAATCGAGATTTTTTGTTACGAATTATATGTTTTCCAAATTCTGTTGAAAACTGTCATGATAAGAGTTTTGGATTTGAAAAAATGTTTCTAAATCTGTTTCTTTGTCCGCCCCTCAATTTTGTGAGGATACTATTTTGCGAGTACCTACTGTATTTACCGGTGTATAAGACGTAATCCTATTGTCAAGAAGGATTTTAATGTTAAATTTTATAATTGATTTTTATTTTTATGAAAGGAATGGCAATTCTTGGAATTGGCGGGAAGGAAGGAATGGGACCTGTGAAAATCAATGATCTTTTCTTAATAATCCGCCGAGAGCCTTTATGATATTTTCTAGTACGCGTGGAAAGACCGTGCCTTTTCATAAATCTTCTACTCCATGAGGTTGATCCAATTAAATTTTCAGCATTCTTTCTTCTTGCTATACTTTTAGCTTCTGTAATAATCTGTAATGATAAATAATTCTGTAATAAGAAGAAGAATTGATTTGAATAGTAGCAGTCAGCATTCGATTTTCAATGTTGTGGGTTGGTTTAGTATGGGAAATAATTTTGAAATTTTTGCTCGCTTTGTTTGTTACTGCTTTGATGTGTGGTTTCCGTGTTAACCTTGTATCAAATAAAATGCCAAGGTATTTTATTGGTAAGTTGGTCCATGGTATTTTCGTTCCTAGTATTGATAGCTCAGTTGAATTTCGTGGTCTACATAGGGGGATACCCAAAACATTAGGGGATTCGCAATCGATACATTTTGTATAAGAGTCCTGAGTGCCAGACCCGATCTTAAGCCTGGCGTAAGTCTAGAAATATTGTTACTGTGTGCTTCTTAGCGTGAAATCCTTGAGCGATTGCTTCGGTTAATCAAAGTAGTTGATGGGTAGTAGCGTGATTCGCTTTGAAACCAAACTGAGCGAATGGTATGGCGTTCGTTGCGGTTAGAGAAAAGTTCGATCAAGTTAATATTAATCTATATATATAAAAGAAAGTCGTGTTAGTTACACTATTTATAACTCAAGAACGGCTGTACCGATTTGGTGAGCAGGAAGCTTAGAGCCAGGAGACGGACATAGGATACTGTTTATCCCGTTCTACAGCGTTCCTGTGTGAGAACGCACGTTTTCGCGTGATTTCGCATGTTTTCGCGTGATTTCGCATGTTTTCGCGTGATTTCGCATGTTTTCGCGTGATTTCGCATGTTTTCGCGTGATTTCGCATGTTTTCGCGTGATTTCGCACGTTTTCGCGTGATTTCGCACGTTTTCGCGTGATTTCGCACGTTTTCGCGTGATTTCGCACGTTTTCGCGTGATTTCGCACGTTTTCGCGTGATTTCGCACGTTTTCGCGTGATTTCGCACGTTTTCGCGTGATTGCACGTTTTCGCGTGATTTCGCACGTTTTCGCGTGATTTCGCACGTTTTCGCGTGATTTCGCACGTTTTCGCGTGATTTCGCACGTTTTCGCGTGATTTCGCACGTTTTCGCGTGATTTCGCACGTTTTCGCGTGATTTCGCACGTTTTCGCGTGATTTCGCACGTTTTCGCGTGATTTCGCACGTTTTCGCGTGATTTCGCACGTTTTCGCGTGATTTCGCACGTTTTCGTATGTTTGGGCGGAACGGAGTTCTCTGTTAAGGCGGAACAGAGTTCGCCAGGTCAGCTAGTTTTTCATATATTTTTGAAAGTGCAAATAAAAGACAGAGGGACCTATAGTTTTCAGCTAATCTGGAATTTTTGTTACGTTTGCAAAATGGAAATATAATTGTCTTTTACCATGCTATTGGGAAATATATGGGAATTCTGATTCGGTGTTGTTGACGTTCTTATGTGAAGAAATAAGGTCATCTTCGCCACCAATAAAGACATTTATTTATCTTAGTCATTATAGTATTTTTATTCAGATAGCCGGCTTTCGACAGCTTTGCCGTCATCATCAGTCTACAATGTATAGAAGAATATAAATAAATTACAAATAAAATACAAAATAAGATAGAAAATTAAATTACAATTAATAGATACATTTAAATTTTAGTTATAAATAGCAGATAAAATTTCAAAAATTGAAATGCAACGGGAGGATTAATATAGATAATAGCAGTGCAGCAGCAGCATAATAACATAATGGTATTAGACATTTTATTATTATTATTATTATTATTATTATTATTATTATTATTATTATTATTATTATTATTAATATTATTATTAAAGAACCATAACTCAAAATTCTTATTTTTTGAGTTCTATCAGTGAGTCGTAGCCATGATCGAAAATTGCGATACATCCGTTAATTTTCAGCCATCGTTGGTTTTCCTACAAAGAATGACAAAATGACTGGTATGTATCCATACAGTTGTCAGTTTGACGATACCAGATTAAAGGTCAGGCTTTCGGCTCGCTGACAGAATAATGTATACATTTGTCTGCCTAACGACAAACCACTAGGCATATCTGATAAGTTGTAGTCTTTGATGTGTTTTGTACGAAGACTGTCCACGCTCACGCAATTGCTTCACGCGTCGTCGATCTTTTACAAACCACTTGGGAAATATTTATGAATTGTTCCCATGTGAACACGCGCTCAGGGAAATCTTGTTTCGAAATTCACTGCAGCGACAAGAATGCTTTGGCGACAATTACGCAATAATTCTATTTTTTCTTGGAATTTGGAGACAAACTGGAAATTTGTGGTCGAGTTTTTCCAAATATTTATTTGTGTAAAGTTGTGGGCTTAAAGGATTACATGAAATGATTGATACATTTGCTAACATTTAAAGGGTAACTAAAAATGCAAAACAATTTGCATGTTAGCTGCTAGTACCTTTCCACGCAGTTCGCTGCTCGTGTGCACTCCCGGTGCATTACAAAGGTCATTACAATGAGAATGTTTTCCGTGAGAATGATGTGCAGTTGCAAGCAAACACGATAATAGTTCGACTTTCTTTCACATTTGAATATCAACTCATAAAAAGTAGAAATCCTAAAGAAGATAATTTTGTTTGCATTCGCAACTATTTCCTATTTCTCAGATTTTTAAGAGCCCGAGACATTTAAAGCCCTCATTCTGGTTGCGCGCTGTCCACTTTGCCTCCAGTTAACCAACTTTAACACAATGCGCCGTTACACTACATTCAGAATAAGCCTCCGCACGCCTTCGCAAAAGAAGGGGGTTAACGTGACCATTTCCTAGTCGCGAAAAAGTTGAAGTTTGGTTGGTTAATATGGACAGAAGGGGAAAAATGGAAAGTTCTGGCCAATATTTCACTTACTTCTTCTGGATGTTCCATGAGTGGTGGCAAATTTTGCGCCTCAAGTAATAGACATTAGTTTGGTTTAATGTTGTGTGAGAAACCTCTGCGTGAAATGTGTCTCTTCGTACAACTGAAAAAAGAAACGGCACTTGAAAACTACGCTTGTTGCTGGTGGCAATATTTAAAACGTTAATATACCGACATAATTAATTCAAATTCTATTTCATTACTTGATAAATAATGAAGATATTAATGCAATCACTAATTTCGAATATAATTTCTGAGTTTTAAATAAAAACATATCGCAATGAAAGACAGGAATATTCACAATCACCAAGTTGCTATGGTATTTACTGTCAAATTGTGCAAGTGCAGTCGGCAAGACAGGATGGCCTTGACCCTGGGAAGAGGAGGCGCTTACGGAGGAAGAGGACAATGTCTTGCGATGAGAGAGCGCTCGAAATCCCACGCGAGGATTCCTCAACAGGCGCAGGAGAGTCACTCCACGTCAAATCGATCCAATTCGGTGAAAAATCGATCGTGATATTTTTGATTTTTTAAAACTTTGTATATCCATTCTAATAGCAACTTACACGTGTTTTGTATTGTCGTAAAAGTCGTATACCTTCTGAGTTATTAGAAATGAAAAATTACAAAATAGCGTGCGTATTGTCATATATAAATCCTCATATCTTCTTTACTACAAAAACTAAGAAGTCAAACTAACTTCATTTTATAACACGACATTTTATTATATTTACCTTAAAATAATACAAAAAATAAAATTGTATATTATTCGTTGCTTTTTAACTTTAAATTTTTATTTGTTTAAGGTCACAATTTGTTTTACAAATAAAATATAACACTACATTCCCTGCCTTTTATTGTATGATTGTGCCTCATTTCGGAATGGGACATGCGTAAATACAGTTGCAATAAATTATCGTCCTCAGTCGGCGCGTAGAAGACAGCGGCGGGTTCGCGCCGTCTGAAGTCGCAGTCAATTTTTCATTCAACTAATCATGTTAGGAACGAGTAAACTTGACTCTTAAAGTTCATTAATATATATTTTACAAAAGTCAATAAAATAAGATTCACGAAAATTAATTGCTTTCTCGTATACATATGTATACTCGAAGAAATACAAAAGAATGATTTAGTACTCGTTGCTAATGCGCCGGGACCTTATCCCATATGTAATGTACAGACTGAATTTGCCAAAATTGGATTCTCTTCGTCGTTTAGTTTTGTAAATAATTAACGTTAAACTTTGGACCATGGGCTTGTGCTCATGTAACCTGGGCTACGGCAAGTGAGCGAGCGGCTTCACCTCGCGTTAGGGCTCGCCACTTCTCTGGCAAATCTGGCAAATCCTGCCCAAGAAGTCCCGAAAGCGAGCACAAGGCACATTGCGCGCGAGATCAAGGCATCACAGTCTCGGTTACTTCCTCGCATGGCGAACAATTCATGTGGAGAAATTACGACTTTTACATTTCCAGCGGCTGCAGTGTTTGCGCTGTAGATACGTACGGTATAACGTCGTTTTCAATTCTCTAGGCATTTCCTGCGCAAGTGCGAAGAAAACCAGGAATTTCGTTCTTTGGTAAGATGAAGCGAATTTTACAAGAACTCGCACAATTAATGTGCGCAATTTGCATGTGAGGGTCGAGGAAAATCCGCATGTTGCACGTAATGACGCTCATCAAGAGCGATTTCCTTTCAATGTGTCGGTTGGCATTGTGGACGAATTTATCCTCGGTCCTTACATTTTTCCCTAGAGTTTAAGAAGCGTTCAGTATTTGAATTTTCTAACCCACCTACTTCCAACGCTTTTGGAACTGGAGGTTAATGAACGACCGCGTTTATGCTACCGAAGTCCAGGATCGTGATGACCTTCGTTGGCGCGTGGCGGCAGAAATAAAGGTACAACCCGGTCAAGTTTTGCGTGTCAGAGGCCGTGCGGAGCAGATGCCCATCTTGCGTTCACGCAAGACGAGGCCATTTTGAATACTTTTAGAGCCCCTTTTAAACGAAGTGGAAATGCGAAATTTGGCTTATAGCAAATATGATATATCAACCCAAATAACACTTAAATAATAGTTTTTTATCTCTCCTTTCCTATTAGTTAGAAAATTAGGCAATAACAACATATTAGTTACATAAGTAGGTAATATTTAATGTAATATTTGGGGTACATTTTTTTACAAAACATATAAATAACTTTTTTTTTTAAAATGTTCATGAATAACTTAATGTACTCTATCACCGGGTTCTTTATGAGCAACGAGTACTCAATCACCCTGTGTATACAGGTGGTATGGAGTAGTACATTCCGTAGCAGTACATAAGTTATGTACTGTTGCGGAAAATCTATTTCCAGATTTCAACAGAAATACACTTTTGGGGTTTCCTGATAAAGAAAAAGTTGTTTTTCAAAATGTCCGTCCATCCATCCGTCCGTCTTTCTGTCTGGTGTATGTAAACAACACTAACGTCTAAAATATGCGAATGGTTTTTCCCAAACTGAATAAACTTCCATCGATCTGGCCTCACTTGAAGCTCTGCGATTTTGAAAACATCCATTGATTTTTTAGAGGACTTTCCATAAAACCTCAGGGATATTTTCTGCCGAAAATTTGCCACCGAAAGCGGTAGCGAGAAAGTAAAAATATCAAAGTTAATTACGCAAACTTACAATTTTAAAAGCTGACTGCAAAATAAACTACACGAAAAATCCAGTATATGAAGAGACTTACAATGAAGAGAAAAGAAACTAGTTGTGCTACAGAATGGCACAGACTTTTTCGTCTGGACTAGCTCTTCGGACATGCCATACTCTTGCTAGCTGCCATCTATCGCCTGTCAAAGTACATTTTTTAAAAATTATCTCATTTTTCACATTCCTAATGGTAATAACGAAACATTAATTCAAGAATTTTAAAAAGTAAAAACTCGTTCTATATAGAAATTTTCGTTGGAAAAGTTGGAGCCATGTTTAATAAAGTATGTTTTAGGCGTTATTGTCATGTAGGCGTTAATGTGAATGCGAAATTTGAAGCTCTTTTTCACAGAAATCTTTTGAATTTTCAAATGACTTCAAATGAAGTCATGTGAAGCACCTTTTCTCACAAATCCAATAATGTATACCAATTGCTGGAAATGTCCATATTAACGAGGTGAGATATATTAAAAAAATACATTTGTGTAATTTAATTTTTGAAAACAAAAAACAATATAGGAAAATAATTTTGTTTCATCTTAGAGTGAAATTAGCGCTCTCTGTTCGAAAAGTTTGAAAAAAAATATTTGAAGTCGTTTCTGAGAAAATGGCGTTTGAGCTATTATGAAAATGCGTAATTTTGAGCTCGTTTTCACAGGAAAGTTTTGAGTTTCCGTGAAAAATTTATCACACCATTTAATGCACATGCACTCGTAAATGCAATAATATGAACATTACTGCTAATGCAAATATTAACGACGGGAGAGTATCAACAGAATTACATTTTTGTAATTTTTGAAGAAAAAAGAATAGAGCAAAATTGTCTTTATGTCATCTTATAGAGTACAATTACCATTATCCTACCAAAAGTTTTAAGAAAAAAATTGGAGTATTTTTGAGAATATCTTGTTTTTATTATTTTATAAAATTACACATATTGTATACATATTGGTCGAAAACTACTAAATCTTTCTAAAATATGTACGTGACTTTAATGAAAGAACTATGTAAAAAAATTACTTGAAGAAAAAATCTCTATCTCCAGTTTTGTAAGTGTAGGAATAGGCCGAAAAAAATTCGAAAATTCAGTTGACGGTGGAAAAGGAACTTATGCCATCTTTATAAATGTATTTTACTCCATTTTTTCAAAAATTTAAAGAAAAGATTTGGAGCCAGCTTTGAGAAAATTAAAAAAATGTCCCAGCCTTCGTATAAAATACTCCCAAATTTTAAAAATTGTTTTTCAAAATTGCAAAGTTTCGAGTCGAGCCAGATCAACAGGAAAATATCCATTTTGGAAAAAATCCTACGTATGTTTTAGGCGCTCGTAGTGTTCACAAATGGACGGTCAGGCAATTGGACCAGGAGATGGATAGGCAAATGGACGGACAGACGGACGGACTTTTCGGGAGAAAAAAAAAACAAACACTTTTTTGGTATCAGGGGGCTCCAGAACGTGTGTTTTCTTTGAAATCTGGAAATCGATTTTCCGCAGAATTATAGCACTTTTTCTCTACACTATGTAAATTTCTCTGTATGTACGTACGTATTCGAGAATGTAACAACTGGTGGTACACAATGGCACGGACTTTCTCGTACTAGTTAGTTTTCTAATTTCTTTGGTCTAGACTAGCATTTCGGTCTTGCCACATCCTCTTGCCAGCTGCCATCTGTCTCCACTGAAATTACATTTTTGTTTAAAAAATCTCAATTTGGTCAATAAGTGCGTATATACGAGAAAATAAAAAGGTTTCTATTGCTTTCAGTACTTTACGTCATTTTATGACTGATGGTAGTTATATCTTTACCAGATCGTCAATTATACAACCCACTCCTTTGTTTTACTTCATAATACACCCAGTCTGTGCAAATGACAAATGAAATTGTCTATCCAGAAGCAAGAGTTATTTTAAAGAAGCAAACAGCATGAGATGTAATAAAAGTAATTAGATTGACGATGCTTTCAAAGATTTTACCAGAAGTTTCAGACGTGGCTTCAAAAGCTGTGAGAACCAAAAGTAATTCCTCCCAAGTTGCATACATACGAGTAATAGGTTTCAATAAATTCAGTTTTTAAAAAATAAGTAGTTTTTATTTAATAATACAAACTCATTACCTAAAAGAAAATAATTATTTGTTAAAAGTGCATATGCCCACATTTTTTAACTACTTCTAGGACAGTAATTTTTATTCGATTTTTAACTTCCCGGTCGGCGGCGTCGTTAGCCGAATTCGTGAAGTCACGGAGGTTAATCGAATTCGAGACTCGCGGGTTCCTGGTTGGGTGACCGGCTAGAAATCCCGGGATCTAACGGCGTCGAGCCCCTGGCCGAAGGGATAAAAGGCACTCACTGATTGCGGCGCGATGAGACTGTCTAAGATTAAAAAGTAATTACTTCCTATTAATAACGGAGGATTACTTCAGGGAAAGCGCTCAACGCCCAACAAGGGTTAAAGAGACGCGTTGCGTCAACGCCGACACAATTTTTTTTTTTAACTTCGCTGTTTACAAATGTGAATTGGGTAAACACTTTGATTTGGAATGCGACAGACTGTTTCAAAAAAATTAAGAGAGCAAATTTTAAAAAATCCTTTGTTTCTCTTCTAAAATTTTAATTTTTTGATGTGTCTTCTTTTAACAAATATCTATTCACATAATGAATTCCATATTATCAGTGCATGCTTCTCTCTTGATACTCTCATTTTAATATTAGGTTTTTTTTTTTTTTGTTGAGACTACAAAATATTTTAACAATAAGTAATCTCCAAAACTTCGTATTAAAATGACTTTCTCACTACGAATTTCAAGGGAAACCTTTAAACTAAATTGAATTAATCCCAAGCATCGTGTGTTGTTTCATGCGAGGCTTTGACAAAAATCAACCTGATAAGCAGGTGCAATTTTAAAAGGACCCTGAAACAACGGCGTTGTATCGGTAGTTGAAAGGTGAAATGTTGACAGACATTGACCGTGAGGTTAATCACCGGAAACCGCATACAATGCCCCGCGTCTTGATGCCTGCCCTCTTCTTTTTCCCGTGGAGGGGTTCGGCGGCGGCGGCGGCGGCGCAGTTGCGGGCGGCGGCGGCGCAGGCCAGCCATGGCGGCGCAGAGCACGCTGCGCCTGGACGTGCTGCGCGACCGGCGCTGCTGCGACACGGTGCACAGATGGACGCGCAGCTGCGGCCGCTTCTACCTGACGGTGCTGCGCCGCTCCGCCGCGCACTCGGCCGGACTCTTCGCGCCGCTCTACTGCGTGAGTACCCAACACGCCCAGCTGCTCTGTCTTGAACAGTTTTCACGAGCGTCATCATCCCTCCTTGCATGCATATAATGTAAGTAATATCGCGTCCAACAAGGTGACGGGAAAAGTGACATAAAAATCGTTTTTATTTAAAAGGGCTGAGTGACTGGAGTTTAGTTTCAAGTCTACAAAAAAGTCATACGTGTTGCAATATAGAAAACACGATTTTTTTTTACACCTTTTCGATACCGTGACCCAAGGTACGAGCTTTTTAGGTCGAAAAATCGCCGAATTTTGTCACAGCGTTACAATATATCTTTACCATGTAAATATGTTGTAAGGCGAAAAAGTGAAAATAATTCAATTGAAGAAATAAAAACAGAAAAAAATAATTTGAATATTAACTCAATTGAACTTTGAAAATTACATCTGAAGGACAAAAGGAAAAATTATACTTACGAAATATTTCGACATAACTAGGTTTCACATATATTCAATTACATAATTGCAGTGCATTTAAGAAGTGAAAGCATCTGAAATGAGTTTCCGGTGACACAATTCGATCATTGCAGCTCAACGTTCGACATTCCCTCGCCCTCCCCCTCCCATATATCACAACTTACTCCATCGCTCCTCGCCACACGCGCCAATGTTTAATTCCCTCGCCGTGTCAGGATGCGGGAATTAACTAAACAGTAGTGAATACGAAGCAGAATGATATTTCAAATATCGTGCTTGTTATTCGCAATTTATCTATTTTGGATATATTAACTCTTTGATCTCATACGTAAAATTACAAGTTTAGTACAAATTCAGTGCCGAACAAAACTTTGTTTTTCTTACTTACAGTTTGACTATTATAAAAGGCAATCGAGCTCTTAATTTTAAAACTTAATATATCTAAACTGCACACTATGAGTATTTCACGGCAAATACCAACAACAAAGGTTTCGTAATAAAGATTTGGAGCAGTATTCTGTTAGTGAGTTAGTGTGCATTATACACACGAAACGCATTAGCGTACAAAAAGCATCATACAGTAATTTTTCTCCAAATAAACATATCTCACTCATCATTTTTTGTAAAACTCAAATTTTCGTAAAATTGTACATGACATTATTTCAAAATATACCTTTACGGAAAAGATTTATTAAGGGAAAAAATTCAATCTTTAATATTTTTGGGTTGGAAGACGCCGAAAAAATTAGAACTTTGGCAATTTTCGTAAATGCAGGGTTTTCAATGAACATAAGACTTGCACCATTCTCTTAAATGTCTTTCACACTCTCCAATAACAAAGTTTAATAAAAAAAGTTGTAGTTTTTTTCAAAAATTCTGAAAGATGTGCCAGGGGTGCCTATGTAAGTACCCGCCAAAATTAAAATTTCTGTTTCAATTTCAAGAGGCCAAACATCAGTCAAATCGATTGCAGAATATCAATTTTGGAGAAAATAGGCTGAACGGTTTAGCCGCCAGCGTTGATCATAGACGGACGACCGGACTAACGGACGGACTTTGCCACCATTTGATTTTTCGGGATCAAGAGCCCATAAAACGTGGACTCTCACTACACCACGTGTTAGAGGTTTCCCTAAATTTCGCAATTGAATTTATCCACTTTTTCGTTAACAGGGCCCTGTAATGAGAGTTTTTCTACCGAAAATTCGCCGTTTTTTCGCACAGCACTACATAACTTTCTCTCTACTGCGTAAGCGGTGGCGAGAAAGTAATAAATGAAGAACCGTTTTTACTTTCTCGCAACCGCTTACGCAGTAAGGTAATGCCCTAATGCTACGGAAGTAGCGGTGTTTATAATTTATATAAATTTAAAGTTGATAGATTCATTACTTAATCAGTTCATATGATGCACAGAAAGACAGTAGTTGAGTTAAGGAGGATTTGACGTGACGTACGTTTTAGAAATCGAATATGAGAGAGGAAAAAGGTAAAGTTGCTAATAGGAAAATTACATACAGACATATCCGGTCTATTTATCTGTATTGATTGTCTTGGTGAGGAGAAGTGTTTAGATTGATTTTCAATAAAGTTTCTCGAATTCTCAATAGTTTTCTGCAACTACACATTCACGAGAGATAAGTAACAAATTAAAATTTCTGCGCATGATTCGAACCGGCAACCTCTTGTTCCAAGGCGCTGAATCCGTACGCGCCATTTAATCTCCATCCGGAGTCGGACATGGACTCGACACTTCCGTACAAGTCTTAAAGACATGATTGTTTGAGTTCTAGCATTAGGGAGCCGAAAATTGAGAAAATGTGGAAAATTGTCTTTCGGACAACAAAAGAAAGCACCTGGGAAGAGAACAAGGCCTAACCGAAAAGCTAGTCCAGACTAAAGAGATTAGAAAACAAACCAGTGCGAGAAACTGTGTGACCTTCTAGAGCACCACTAGTTTATTTGTTTACCATATGCTGTTACATACGAGAGGAAACATTATCGAAAAAATTCGTGCTGGTTTTGATAATTTTTCTCTTAGAAATTGCATAAATTTCACACTAGTTAAGTGAAATCAGCCCGTTTTTTTTCTTCTTCTCTTTTTTTTTTTCAAAGAATGGTACATAGCCGTTCTTAAAGAGCGGATTTTTTTTCAACAGACTTTGTTTAAACCAAAATCGCTATCTCCAATCTCGTAATTCTGAAATGTTCACTTTTTGGCATTTTTGAAAAAACGGAACAGTAGTCTAAAACATCACATTTTTTACAGTCTCTTATTGCATATGAGAAGAAAATTTAAAGAAAAAATTTGGGGTGGTTTTGGGGGGGTATATTTTGCGCAAAATGGCATGGAAACTAAGTTTTTATGAAATTGAACATGAACTTATTTAAAGAACCATCTTTAAGGAGCAGATTTCATTAAGGGAAAAATATCTATCTTAAATATTATAGATGTAGGAAGACGCCCAAAAAAAAGTGGTGCTATAGAATGGCAAAGACTTTTTCGTACTACTTAGTTTTCTAATTTGTTTGGTCTGGGCTAGCTTCTCGGACTTGCCACATAATATTGCCAGCTGCCATCTACCGCCGCCCAATATACATTTTTTAACATTTTCTCAATTTTTCTGTTTCCTGATGGCAGATTCGAAATATTACATTTAAAATATTAAAGAAGAGTAAAACCTTGATCCATATGGAAATTTTTGTTGAAAACGTTGGAGTCATTTTTAAGAATAAATCATTTAAGCTCTAGTGTAAATGCGAAATTTGAAGCTCTTTTTCACAAGAATATTTTGTCTTCGAAAACGTTTGATCCAAGTCTATTGAAGCAGATTCGCTCACAAATGCAATAATGTATAAAAATCGCTCGAAGTGTGCATATTAACGGCGTAAAATATTTAAAAATACAGTTGTGTAATTTTTGGAAAATCAAAAGAATAGACCAAAATTAGTTTTGTCATCTTAAACAGTGCAATTACCGTACGAAAAGTTTGAAGAAAAAATGTGGAGCCGTTTCTGAGAAAAATGGCATTTGAGCATAGTTGACAGTGCTGAATTTCGAAGTTTCTGTTTTCACAGAAAAGTTTTGAGTTTGCGCGAAAACTTTATAAGACATCATTTCAAGAACATGTACCCCTTAATCCAAAAATGTAAACAAATTGTCACTAATGTAAATATGATCGACGTGAGAGGCTAAAAAAATGCATTTTTGTAATTAAAAAAAGATTAGAGCAAAATGACGTTTATATTACATCATAAAGTTTTAGCATTATCCCTATCAAAAGTTTAAACAAAAAATTTGGAGTAGTTTTTGATAAAATCGTGTTTTTGTTATTTTTTAATATTGCATATATTGCACGCAATTTTGCGCGAAAACTACTTACATTTTGCAAAAAAATGTGCGAGACCTTAACGAAAGAACTAATTATAAAGAAAAAATATAACTTGAAAGAAAAATCAATATTTTCAATTTTGTAGTTATAGGAAGACGCCGAAAAAATTCTAACTTTTCGAAAATTCAGAGTTAACAGTGAAAATGCTACATAAGCGATCTTTGTAAGTGCATTTTACTGTTTTCTTACAAGAAATTTAAAGAAAAAATTTGCAGCCAGTTTTAAGAAAAAAATGAAAATGTCTCAGGGGCTTCAAGTAAAGTTCTTCAAATCACAATTACATAACTTTCTCTTCTGACGAAGAACTTTGTAAGAAGAGAAAGTAAAAAAGCATTGATTTATGTAAATGTAGATGTCAAGAATATGATGGGACAGCAGTTGTGAGTGGAATTTACAGTGGTGTTCAGAAAAAAGAATAGAGGGAGCTGACAATGCATTGCTTGTGCATCGTGCTGCTCGTAATATAAATCTTATTCTTAATGATGCCGTGGATGGGATAATGAGAGGTCAGACATTTTACTTTTTGCTGGAACGCATTTATGTTTTCTTTGATGATAACATTCATCAGTGGATCATATTATCAACTCTGATGGATTTAGATAAAAGAGAAACAATCTTACATTAAAATTACATTATCCTACAAGAGAGTCATCACGGAACTATTCCTTGATTGCTATAAGATTAGAATATTTTAATATTTTGAAAGCTTTAACACCAATTACATCTAACAAAATGGCTGAAGCGAATGGAGCACGTAATTTAAAATAAAAAATGGAAATTTTTGAATTTGTTTTCCAAGAAGTACTAAATTCCAAACTATTAACATCAACTGATTCGTAATACAAAACTCTGATTTTGATTTTACTCGATGAAGCTTACGAAGAATATTGAAGACTGTTCGGAATCACTATGATGATTTGAAAAATGATTTTATTTATTTATTTTACGTCAAAAAACAGTTAAAACTGCGTATGACGTACTGTGGGGAAGAGTGAATTGTGTGCACATTTTCAAAATTCTGTGATCCCTACACTAAGTCATATACTACTTAAATTTTGAAAAAAAGCAAACAACCAAACTCCCATGTAATAAAATCTATTTTCAAGGATAAATAAGCAATACATTTTGGCTCTTATCCATGATGAAATAGAATTGTTCAAAGTCTGAAAAGGAGAAGGAAATCTATCGATAAAAAAGTGAAGAAAACGAAATAAAATTTGGCAGAGATCAGTGACACAAAAAACAAAGATACAAACGTAGTCTTTACTCTTGATACCTCGATACCTCGTTGGTGTTTTTTGGGTGTTGGGATAGAGGTGGGAATGGGGATAGGGAAAGGATAGGAATGGGGAGAAATATATATATATATATATATATATATATATATATATATATATATATATACATATATATAATTATTAATATTATTATTTTATTATTTTTTTATTTTTTAAATTTTTTTATTATTATTTTTTTTTCAGAAAACAGCGGATGGATTTGGTAAGGGGTTTGTGATAGGAGGGTTGTAGGCGTCGTCATTGGTCGGTTTTGTCTGTCTGTCAATGGCCCGTCTGTTGTCCACGTGTTTCGTCTTTGCCTACTGCAGCTCAGGTGATAGGGGGTGGGAGTTGGAGGATATCGAGGGGATGTTTTTTGCGGGAGTGTCTGGGAGGATTGGAGAGAATATGTAGGTGTGGGGTTATTAAGGGTTGGAAGGTTGGGTTGGTGGTGAAGTTTTGTGTTGTGGAGATTGCGGAGTTGTAGATGTGGGTAAGGATGTGAGGGATGTCATGGTTGGAGCGGATGTCATTGAAGCGGGTGTACATGGGAGGTCGGAAAATGAGGCGAAGGACCCTGTTCTCAGTTCGGGTGATATAGGATAGGTTGGTGGGGGATGTGGCAATCCATGTGGGATGGTCATATGTCAGGATGGATCGGATATAGAAGTAGATTAGGATTCGCTTTTTGGGGGTTAGGTTTTGGTTTGAGAGGAGGGGGTAGAGGGCATTCTATTGCATTTGGTGATGGTGTGTTGGATATGGAGGGACCATACGAGTTTTTGGGAGAAGGTGTCACCGAGGTATTTTACATGGGATTGCCAAGGGATAGGAATTTGGTTTATGGTGAGGGGTGGGTGAGTGGATGGGGATTTTTTGTAGGAGAAGAGGATAGCTTGGGATTTGGTGGGGTTTATTGTTATATGGTTTTCGTTAGCCCAGAGGAGAAAGGAGTTCAGGGCAGTGTGACGTACTAGAGTGAAAAACACAGACGACTGTTCTGATTGAATAAATACAATATATTTACAGATTTTTTACAATTAATGTACAATGATATGATACAAAAATCTAGCCCCTTGGCAACCTTTCGATTCTCTTAGCCACGAAACCCCGCGACCGTCCCCTAGGCCTCGCCCAGAACCACTGCTTCGGAAGCAGCAAAAAGCAACGCGAAGTGCGAAGCTGTCGGACATAGAGTCCCGTAACTACACCAGTTACATGGCTTGTTGCCAAACCGATCTTCGACCTGAAGATCACGTGCAAGGATTGCACTGGAGATACCTCACGTCTTTCGACACCCAGCGTATCCCGCGAGGCTCGTGTCGGCGCGGCCTTAAATATCCGACGGCTCGCCCCCACCCTACAAGCGGCGGGCGTCGTACGGCTCGCTGGCCAGCCTTTCCAGAGCTACAACCGACATCTCTTAGACTCGCATCACGAGCGTCCTTTTGAAGGAAATTCCAGCCGGGATTCCTAAGGGCTTTTCCCACCGGCGCGGCGTGGCGCCGCCACCCTCCACCCACATCCGGCTTACCGCGGGTTTCCCCGAAGCGGCCCGACGCACCGGCGCCGGACCAGGCGACGCTACAGACCCTCCCATGCCGGGGGGTGAGAATTTTTTTTCGCAGCAAAATATGCCCAGGAAAAAAATTCTGCTAAGTTACCTGGTCGTGAGACCTCTACATCCTAATTTTTATATGAACATGAACATAATTATACCAAAATATCAAACCCTATTTAATCGAAATGTGTGAAATAAATCTCTGGGCTGTCCCCCTCCCTTTTCACCTAAGCTATGTTGCCAGTACATTTAAACCTTACTCCTATATACATAAATATACATAAGTATTCTTGACGCATCTTGAATTACATATTATCCTGAAATACAAACATTTACTTTACATTGAAATATTACATAATAATTCTTGACGCATCTTGAATTACATAAGATCCTGAAATACAAACATTTACTTTACAGTGAAATATTACATAATTGTGGAATTCGTTACATACATCATGTGCCGTTCTTAACTGAATTTATTGACACATGTATGTATCTACATATAAAAATATCAAAAAAAACAAGAAAACAATTTTACCCTTGAATTTACAAAATTATTTACATAGAATTTCACCGACATTTATACATGTCATGAACGTGCGTGTTCCCTATTCTCGCCGGTGGATCAATTCACATCATCAAACATGCGACTAAGTGCATCTGCATTAACATTTTCTGAGCCCTTTTTGTGCCTGATGCGTAAATCGAGGTGCTGGATTAAAAGAGACCAGCGTAATAATCTGGGGTTTTTGCCGGCCGTATTACGCAACCAGACCAACGGATTGTGGTCGGTTTCGACCTGAATTGTGGCCTGCCCGTCGAGATAAATTTTAAGTTTATCCAACCCCCAAATCAGCGCTAAACACTCTAGTTCTGTGGTGCCATAATTCATTTCGGCATCATTTAATTTACGGCTTAGAAAAACGACTGGTTGTTCTACTCCCTCGTCATTTTCTTGGTAGAGAACCACGCCTAAGCCTCTCCGAGAAGCATCTGCCTGAACTCGAAATTCCTTGTTATAATCAGGTGCACATACCGCTGTTTTTTCACTGAGAGCTTGTCGCAGCTCATTGTAAGATCTTTCACATGCCTCTGTCCAGACGATCTTACCCTGGCGTTCGCGCCCACGCAGCACATCGGTCAGCGCCGCCGCCTTCTCCGCAAACCCTGGTATCAAACGTCGATAGTATCCTACCAAACCGAGCAAAGAACGCACTTGTTTCTTTGACTCTGGTCTGGGAAAGTTCTGGATTGCTTGTATCTTGGCTTCGGCCGGTCGCAATTTCCCGTTACCGACTACGTATCCAAGATATTTTACGTTAGCCCGCGCGAACAAACACTTGCGCGGTTGCACTGTCAATTTGGCGGATTTTAATATTCGAAAGACCGTCTCTAGGTGTCGGAGGTGTTCTTGCCAAGTGTTACTGAAAACCGCGATGTCATCAAGGTATGGTACCGCGAATTCTTGGCATTTATTCAACAAGGTGCCCATAATGCGACAACATTGATAGGGACCGTTCTTTATTCCGAAAGGTAATCTAAGCGGCCGGTACGTGCCGAAACTGGTCACGAACGCCGAATACCTTTGTGCCCTTTCCGTAAGACCGATCTGCCAAAAACATTTGCAAAGGTCCAGTACACTTATAATTTTGGCTGCAGCTACCTGCTCTATCCGTTCTTCGAGATTGGGTAACGGAAAGTATTCGGTCTTAATAATTTCGTTGAGGCGCCTATAATCGATACAGGGCCGTGGTTTCTTGCCCGGTGCTTCAACCAATATCATGGGAGACGTATAATCACTCTCCGCCTCCACAATGATATTGTCGCGAAGCATTCTATCTATTTCTTCCCGTAATATCTTAGCCTGCCTCGGCGATGTACGGTAGGGTACGCTTCGAACCACTTTGCTAGTATCAGTTAACTCGATATCCATAGTTGTGATATCTGTCAATCCGGGTTTCTCACTAAATATAGACCTGTACTTACAAATGATCGTTTTCAGAGCGTCGCGAAACTCCGGTTCGACCTCAGTCCCGCTCAGCATTTCTTCCGCGTCAAAGTCGCAACAATCCAATTTAAGCGCATAGCGATCTAGCGCGTGTTCGTCACCTGCGTCTGTCACAGTCGTAGAACTAAGCACATTCAAGTACTCTGTCCGCTGGTGGTATCTCTTAAGCATATTAATGTGATAGACGCGGGGTTCCTTCCGCCCCGGCATCTGGACCACATAGTTATGCGCCGAAATTTTCTCGCGAATCTCGCCCGGCCCTATCCACTGAACCGCGAGCTTCCGCGTCCTGTTAGGTGCGAGAACCAACACCTTCGCGCCT